>CADDXX010001004.1:0-15219 GCA_902810485.1 Alauda arvensis | reverse complement strand
TTCTTCTACTCAGGGATGAAATAAGCCCCAAAGTCACACAAGTGAGGTCCCCCAGGTACCTGCAAGTGAGGAGGCTGAGCTTAGCAGCAGTTTGCTGGTTCCAGGTGCTGCAGTACCTGGGAGCAGCATTCATSAGTGAGATGCTGTTGGGCTGAGGCACTTCCAGCCAGGGTGCACGGCACGCTGGTGGCTGTGCTGCTCTCAGCATCATGGAAATCSTGAARTGAGTGATAAGTCTCTGGTCAGCASGAGCAGCAGCAGGGCAGACATCCTGACAGAGACCAGGCTGTGCTGCTTGGTGCACAGCACAGTCCTTGTGAACTGCAAGAATTCGTTTTCCCTTTCGGGGCCCCTCAGCTTGAGTTTCAAAACGAGAACCATATTTTGAGGTCTTTGTTCCGGCAGAAAATCAGCTCCTCTTTCCTGCTGAAACTCCCTCAGCGCTGCAACGGTGTAAAAATAGGCCAGGCTCTGGCTCATGCCTTAAACTGAGTGTTTTGTGCTTGCCAGATTGGCTCTTTTGGTGGCCCCCTGTGCCCCATGCAGGCAGGGCAGGTCCCACAGTCCTGTCACACTGCGCTGAGTGTGGCTGCTCTCACTGCCTACAACTCCTTCAGATCATTTCGTGTGAGATGTCTCTCTTCCAAGTGAGTAAACCACAGATGCAACTTTCTGCAAAATTACCAACTTTTACTGAACCCTTGTGCTCCCTGCGAGGTCTCCTCCTCTCCTCCCACTGTGCTGCTGCTTTTCTGAAGGCAAATTAAACAGATCTATTCCAATCTGACTGAAACCATTGAGTTACTTAAACAGATTGACCTGACTTGGGCTTATCAATTTCTTTAATGAGGTGTCCTCTGCAACTTCTGCTTGGCTTTTCGCCATCCTTCTCATTAAAAAATTTATTTTGGAATCTCTTTGTTCCAGGTGGAGTCATTGCCAAATAGTTGGCTGGGTATATGCCTGACCCTTACCCCCTAATAATGCTTTAATTTTCATTTTTAAATCTAGCAAAGGCACTGAGAAATTACCTTGCCTATAGATGTATGATTTGGAAAGTGCTTTAAGTGAAGAGGGTGCTTCTTCCCTCTGGCTCCATGGAAATAACCCTGCATAACAGAAAGAGTTTCAAGACTAAAATGCTGGGTTTTGAAGCCTGGGTGAGATGTCTTTTTATGGTCACCTTTTAAAACAACAGCAGTGACAGATTCCACTCAGGCTGGAGTGATAATGACTTCCCATTGAAACTTCTTTATGAAGTTGAACCTTCAGGATCAAATGGTGGATATCTGAAAGGTTCACCCAAAGTGTTGGGAAAAAAAAATAATTGTTGATGTGTAGAAAAATTGATGGCCTTCTTTGGGATGAGAATCTTTTTGATTAATCCAGATTAACTCTGATAAAACTGTCCTCTGTCCTTCAGCATCTCTCCCTGGGCACATCTTTCTTAATGCTAATAGTCATTCCCCTAAAGCTGTTGAATTGGCTGATGTTAGGAGATTGTTTTGGTGTTTTTCCTTGAGCCATTAAGGTCATTTATGTGTTGTACATCAGTCAAGGCCAGATCCCCCACATGTGCATGAGGTCACACCTGTTTGAGGGCCTTACTCAGGGTACAAGGAGAATGCCTGCTTTGTACTCCAGATCCTTCAGCTCAAGCCTTCACCCAAAAGTACCTCTCAAGTTCTTCCTCCTCTCCAAAAAAAAAACCAAAAAAACAAACAAACAAAAAAACAAGCAGTGCTGGCTGTCTTCTTTCAGGTCACAGATTTTTAATCCTTCAGGTGTAAGCCTGAGCAGAGCTCTCAGTGGTGGGAAGAGAGGGTGTCCTTCAGTCTTCCTCTCAACAAAACTRACTTTCTGCAAAAGCCCATCTGGTCCATGTGTGTTGGGCACAACACATACAGTGTGGGAACTCTAGGGAAGCACAGGCAGAGAGAGAAATGAGTGGTTTTTGGGTGCCTGTTGTGGCAGCCATGAGGTACAGGGCAAATGCTCACTCACTCAAGGTGCAGCATGCAGGGACATCACAGCAGGAACCTTTGGGTACATTACCACCACTACTACCACTACTTTGTTTTTTTTCTTCCAAGACAAAGTCTCTACAGAGTTTAGGTGCCAGTGTGGAAAGAGGGCTGCTGGCCAGAAGGGGTTTGCACTCAGGTATCCTCTTGTTGTTGTCTCTCTGACTCTTTCCCAGTGCAGAGTCYGGAGTTCCATCTGAGCTGACCAGGTCTAGCAGGAGCTGGTTTTGCCTTCATCTTCTGCATGTTCTGTCTATACTTAGTGGGGGCAGGTTCCCAGCTCCACTGAAGTGGTTTTTTTCTTTCACCTGGGTAGAAATAAATCCAATTTCTTACAAAGTTGCTGCAGAAGAAAARCCTTCTGCTCTGGCAAATAAACCATCTCTACTCCTGTCCCTCCTGCTTCAGACGCCCAGCCTTGCTGCTGACAGCATTTTCACCTCAAATGCACAGTCAGAAGAGCAGGGCAGGGAAACCCAAGAAATATCTTGCAAAATAGATACCTTCTGTGTAGAAATACATCTCATTCCCAGACAGAGAGAGGAGAAGTGTGTGTGGCTGTGGGAACTGAGCAGGATGCAGGGAAGTGGAGTAATGCCACATCCCTGTGGCATTAGTGGGGACACTGTTTCAGGTCCCAGCAACATCCTGGCTGCAGAGCACAGTCACAGTATTTATTACTGACTGCTACTGGATTTTTATAAACCTGATTCMGCATCTGCACTATTTAAGGGAGTGGGGAATGACCGTGTGGTTACAAAGTTAGAGCTGTGTTTAAGTGTCTGGCTGAGCTGGTATTAATGTAGAGAAAATRAACAGGTGCTTCCTGCCTTGAGTCTGGGGCCAGTGTGTGCAGCCTGATTAGATTTAGGATGTTTCAGTTCTGAGTGCTTAACTTAAGAAGCCTCAACACAAGTTAATAAAAAAAAAATATGAGCTCTCACCAGAAAAGCAGAGCCTTAATGGCATTGACAGAGGGTTTTCCAAGGTGTGCAGTCCAAGCAATTAGATAATAAATGTAAACTTGTCCAGAGGACTGTGTATATTGGATTTGCAGACAGTATTGTTGAGCTGTGGTCAGGCTGACCACAGATAGACCTGTTCTGGCTCAGATAATCAGGTAGCAGTCTGCATGGAAGCCACAAGGCTTTGGGGAAGGTGTCTTTTGTATCCTGTGTGTGCCCAGTGGGCCTGATCCTGCATTCCTGTGCTGGTTCTGACAAACTGATCATTAAAATCAAAGAGGTTTTTGACTGACTAAGGAGTTCAGGCTGTATTGCTGTGGATTTTAGTTCCTTCCATTCCTTTCCCTTTGGTTATCAGTACAATGTTTTATTTTTGCACAGCGTAATATTTTATTAAAGGCCCATTTGTAGCTAATAACATTTATGAAGAGGCAGCTTTGACTGAAGCTGCATCTGAATGTCACTTGAATAATGAATGGGAATGCCATATATCCATTAAAATTTGAACAATGATAACTGTATGWCTTGTAGAGTCCCCTCTTTGATGGATATGGCCAGCAGCCATTAAAATACAGTGAGAATTCTTGTTCACAGTCCCACAATGGCTGATAATAACACTCTTGATAAGAATTTGCTGCTCAAGACACCAATTTTACAGAAGGGATTTATTGCAGCTAACAGCAGCTCTGAAGATTAAAATGTAACCATCATTCAGTTCTACTTTATTTTTTTTTTTTAGTCTCACGTATGTAAAGAAAGGATTTTTCTTCCCCATCACTCTCTGGAGTTGGTTTCCTGCTGGCCCTTATTAAAAGTTACTCACTTTTTGAATATAAAATGTTAACCAATATCCCCACTGGTTTAAAAGAAAAAAAAAAACCCAAAACTTTTCATCCTATTTTTAACACAGAGGGTTTGTAGAATTTAGAAACAGATGTGGCCTGCTGGGTCATCTAGTCCATTTGCTACATCCCTCCATTATTTCTTGCAAGCCTTCATGTTTCTGGGCTTTTCACTGTTTCTGGATGCACTGCTGCTGCAGCTGCTCTCCAGCTCAGTGACGTGCAGATGTCACTGGGCTCTAACAAGGAGASTCACAAGGCACTTTGAAGTTGGAGAAAAATAGGGAAAAATCTTCTTAAGAGAATCTATSCCAGAAAGTGACTTGGCTTAGCTTACAGTAAATATGGGGTGCTTCAAAAAATGTATTAACTGAAGAGTCTTGTAGCTGTTTTTCTTGGACCTGCAAAGCTGATGCAAGAGGCAGTGTAGTACAGTGGCTGAGATGACTGACAGATTTATATTCTGCTTTTTGACCTTCAAAAAGTCACTTAATTGAGCTTTTCCTTTCCCCCCCCCCCATCCCTTCTGCAGAGCAGGGTTTATCTGAGCAGAAAGTGCTTACTAAGCACCAATGGAGCACCTACTGTGCCAGGACCCTGAGCTTTATCTCTCAAGTCTGGTCAAGTCCAAAATAATGGTTTGGTCTGCTGAAGGAATAGGTTGTTGAAAGRATATGTAGGCTTGAGTTTTTCACTGGCACAAAAAACTGGATTTCTTAAGGATTTGGCAAGCTGAGTTTGGCTTTTCTTCTGTAATTATGAATATAGTTTGTTGACTGCTGATTCTTTACCTCCATTCCTGTGTTCAGTTCCAATCTGGCAGCAGGAGCTGGAAGGCTCATATCCTTGTGCATTAAACAGGATGCAGTGATTATCATTGTGCCTAATTATTATCTTGATTAAATTTGGTGATTAAGTGATCTGTAGTTGTGTGTAAGCTCAGACAGCCCAAGATGTTACTCAAAGCCATGGTGACTGATCATCTGGTCAGGGCTGGGGTGGCACTGCAATGATTAAATCTTWCTTTAAGGAGAAGTTGGTTCACATCTCTGCAAGCCCTTAAAGCTCCGTGGAATTTTGCTACATTTCTCTTTGCTGAGCAATATGTAAAAGTACATCAAGTGCAAGTCTAGTTCAGTAATAAATGTCAAGAAAGTATCTACACAAGGATGTATTTGTAAAATGCATTAATGGCTCCTTGTTTAATTTAAGCAGACAGAAAAATACCACATACCTGATAAATTTCTGAAGTACAAAAAAATATGAGAAAATAAATATAYGCTAGCATCATAACTTCCTCTTGATGACTAAAGCTATGGCATTTTTAAAGGCAGGGATGAAGCAATTTTAGGCAGGATTCAATTGAAATCTCTGCCTTTCTCTGTCCTCTCAGAATAAACCACCCATGCATTTTAAATTTTGCTCCTTTCATATGCTATGGGATACTGATAAAAAATGATAATAATAAAAAAGCAATGTGCCTTACAGCAAAGAAAAGGCGGTCTGGTAGTCAAATGTTTTTCACGTTTGGTGCTACTTGGACTGAAAGACTGGAATATCACCCAGTAATAAGTTTGTGGAGATGAAATCCACTTGGATAAAAAGTACAGAGCTATGCAATTTGACAGGYTGAGTCCTAAAGGGCAGCAGTCTTGGATCCAATAGTCTCTCTCGTTTTGAATAATTGCTGTGCAACACAGAATCAAACATTTATTGCTGAGTACAGGTGCATTTGCTCTCCCTGGTGACCCTCTATAAGCAAATGTGCAAGACGATTTTATTACCAGGAATGCAATTCACACGAACTGTTTGCTTTAGAGAATTAAATAAACCCAGACAAAGGACAGTCAATACAGTTGTTTTACCTTCTTGCATTTAAATGCTGCCTCCTGGATGGTTCAATAGCAAGCTGGAAGGCAGAGGGGTTCTGTGTAATGATTCACGTGAAGAAATTTACCTTTGAGGAAAAGCCACAAGAGCACCACAGTCAAGGGCTTACTTTGCTGTAGACAAATTCAGAGTATCACCTCCATCTGAGCAGGCTGCTGTGATTGATGACTTGTGGGAGTTTGGTTGACTGGAGAAATCTTGGCTAAAAATTTTGTTTCCAAACTAGAATGGCCGAGCAGTGGCAAAGCTTTGATTTTGCTGCCAATGCAGCATCTGAAGAGTGAAACCGTATTTGTGGCTGTGGTTGARAGAGCTTCTAGGAGACATTTGAACCCATGCCATGAATTTCTGAGCTAGGAGCATTTTTCAGAGCAAGGGAGAATGACATCTCGGAGCAGCACTTGCCTGGGGAGGGGCTGTGATCAGCCTTGCCTTTGGGCAGAGCCTTCCCYGAGACCAGGATCTCTTCAGTGCAATTAAAAATAAAGGCATCTGGTGCCTGGCTTGTAGTGATGACAGCACATTGCACTGCTGTGGAGGGACATTAGGAGCTGTTTAAAGTGCCAACTAGTGCCTTGTTTGTTATTCTGCTGTATTGGCGCAGTGTTGACAGTTTTGTAGGACAAAATTAGGCTAAGCAGAGTCAGAAAGGTTAATGCCTTTGGTSTTCTCCTTTCTATCAGCTTTATGAGCACAAGAGGGCTAAGGCATCCCAGTCTTTGTTGTCTTCATAAACCCCTGAGAACGCCATTCAGAGGTACAGATACAGATCCAACACAGCACCCTGGACTCTCAAACCTTGTGATTATCTGCATTCAGGTACAGGCTGCTGCTCTCTCCCCCAGCACTGTGTTTTGTACAGTGATAAAGGAAAGGAAAAGAGAAGCACTGTAAGATATGTATTGGATGTAATTGATAGCACCTCTTGGAASCAAGAGTAAATACTGAAATTCTGATTTATATTTCCAAGACCAACAGCTGGGCTTTTTATGAGACTTGAACTAAGGAATATAAACACTGGRTGACAGCCACAGTAGGACTGACTATTCAGGCTGTACCTCCAGTCTATCCAGAGATTTAGGGCCAGCACAGAGCAGTGCAGAGAAGCCATCAGAACACTGCAGGAAGTCCTCAGCTGTTGCAGATCTGTTTGTGGGGCAGGGATGACATCTCCTAGGGCTCAATCCTAGCCTGGGGTTTTCATCCTTTGCAGGGTTCAGGATAATGCTTCAGCCCCATGGAGCACAAACATCACAGCCATGGAATGAAAGCCATCATGGACCATTTTCTGTGCATCAAACCCTGGGTTTGGAGCAACAAGTAGAAGGAGATGTGTCTTCTCAGCACTCTTGAGTGTGTGATCTGGCAGAGAAGTCTTCTCTGCCAACATTTTCTTAGTAATCATTTATGAGATAAATAAACTGCAGGCATCACACACAGCCAAGTGAAATGGAAGCTATGGCAAAGCTGGTCAAGGGGACTTACTCCTTCAGAAAGTCATGTAATGGGTGACCCAGACTTTCAAGACAAAATATTTGGCAAGTGAGTTCAAACTGAAAAAATGTCTTTTATTCACTCCAGAGCCTGTGCTGCTTGCCAACTCAGTAATGTGCTGTTGGGACAGGTAGAAAGGACTGCTTTCCAAAAATAAGCAGTTATTATGCAACAAGCTTAGTTATATTAATAAGTGAAAAACAGATGTACTATTCATTATCTGCTTTCAAATCCAAGTAGACAGTCATACTGATGATTACTGATTATTTTTTTATTCTTGCAAAGAGAAATGTTTGAGGACAGGCAGAACTCGGTCTTTAGCATTCTTTTGATTCCACACTGCAGCTCAGTAATTGATGGAAGATGTTCCATGTGTTGAACACGTCACTTGAAACTTTTCTGTTGGCTTTGTGATCTGAACTAGGTCTGACAAGTTGCATCAAGAGTCTTTCACAGGACACTCCCTCTGGCAGGAGTAATACCCTTCTTGCAGGACCTCCTTCTGGAGTTCTCTTTGAAATGAATGGACTTGACATGGATTGGTAGCATTTGTCTCTGTTCTGTTATTTTGGGGTTTTTTTTCCTGATGCTGTTGAATATAAGAGCTGTCCTGCCTGTAATGTCCACTGTTATAAATAGAAGCAATACTAAAATTCATCCTTAATTGTTTTCCAAAAGGGATTTTGGATAAAACAGCTGGTGGAAATAATTTGAAAGACTCAGCTGGCTTTGCGTGAAGTTGGAGCAGGCTCAAAATACACTGACAAGTCCAGCAGTGAAAAAAATCTCTGTTGTCAGCTGATGGATCTCCTTCCCCTGCACTCTGTGCTATTCTCACTGTCTCTTCTTAGGCACTGGATTTCAATGTCTAAATTGGGAGCCCAGTAAATGAGAAAGCAAGTCTGTTGGGTTTGCATGGCAAGGCTTTGGCAGGGGGGGGACTACAGGGGTGGCTCCTGTGAGAAGCTTCTGGAAGCTCCCCCTGTGTCCAGCTGAGCCAATGCCAGCTGGCTCCAAGATGGGCCAAGTCCATCTGCAAACGCTGGTGGTGCCTCTGGGATAATCTGTGTAAGAAGCGGGGAAAGTTTCTTCTCAGCAGCAGCCAGAGGAGAGAGGAGGGAGTTTGTGAGAGCTACAGCTCTGCAGTCACTGAGGTCACTGGGTGCTGGAGATTGGCACCCTCTGGAAGGGTCCCACACTGGGGCAGAACTGCAGCCCATGGGAAGGACTCACACTGGGGAAGTCTGTGGAGGTTTGGCTCCCTGAGGAGGAAGGAGCAGCAGAGACAGGGTGTAGTGAGCTGACCACAGCCCACATTCCCAGCCTCAGAATAAGGGAGGAATGGGGGGAAGATGTTTAAAGATTTGGGTTTTTTTTTTCTCATTTCTGTTCTGCCTCCCAAGTTGAGTCTGTTTTGCCTGTGATGGCAACTGGTGAGTGATCTCTTCCTGTCCTTATCTCAGCCCACAAGCTTTTCATTACATTTTGCTCCCCTGTCCAGCTTAGGAGGGGAGTGACAGAGTGGCTTTGGTGGGCACGTGGCATCCAGCCAGGGCCAGCTCAGCACAGTGAGGCTCCCCCCATTTCCAGTGGCAGGAGTGAGTCTCTGCACTGTGATCACTCAGGGAAAGAACTTAACTCCAAAATCACAAGTGTGCATTGAAAATGGGAGACTGAGGCTGGAACTGCACATCCTGGCTTTTATCCTTCGTGCTTGTGGGGAGTGACCCAAGAGCTTAAACACCTCCATTCACCTGCTCCATCATCACAAGGATACCTACGTTACCTCTCTGCATAAGCAACCTGCTGTTAGTATCACACTAAGCACCCAGATTCATGTCTTTACAACCTCAGTGGCCTAAAAGGGGTTGTGCAAATGTGAATGGCTGCCTGTGGCTTCTCTGACCCAGAGAAAAGCAGTCTGTGAAATTTGGGTTTGTTTGCCTAGATGGACATATATAGCTAGAAGAAAACAAATAAGAAATGAGTTCATAATATATACCCATGTCACACTCAGAAATGCTCTTGAATAGAGTGGGTGACAATAGCATGGTGTCTCCTAGATGCAGGTGGAGGCAGCAGATGAGTGTGGTGACTGGTGCCAGGCAAACCAGCTCCTGCTGCCAGGGCCCAGCACGGAGCCCTGGGGCTCTTGCAGGCATCGCCACGGGTCACAGAATCACAGCCAGGGGAGCAGCTGGTAGCTCTCTGTCTGCAGCTTTCTTTATCCCATTAAGTTTTGCACATGCTGCCCCCCACTCCCAGCTTTTAGCAGATGACATTGAAGAACTTTCACTTTTTCCCCCCTAGTGTTTTTTTTTAATGCTCTCCCTGCCTCATCATGTCATGGGTGACAGCCCTGACAGCTGACCACTGACTTCTGCACCAGMAAATTTTTCATGGAACCATAGAGGCATTAAAGTTKGRAAAGAYCTCTAAGATTATCMGGGCTRGATGTCTTTTSTTGTCCAAAGACCAATCYATGGCAGGGCTGCCTGAAACCCCCTCCTCCCACTGCAGGCACTAAGCCCTCACCCCACCCCAGGCGCTGCCCCATTCTTTGCCAGAGGCATCGGGGATGGGGCACATGGGGGCCCTGGGAAAAGCCAGCCTGGCTCCCTGCTCAGCTCCCTTGCCAAGCAGCACTGCAATCTGGGCTCAATCCCTGCAGCAAAGGCAGCTGCAGCAGCTCAGTGTTCCCCTCTCCAGAGACCGGCCGCTCTCACCTGGCGCCTCGCAGCTAATCATGGTGACAGCAGCCATTGTTTATTTCCCTCCATCCTTGTCTTCCTTGTTTTATGGAAAATTAGAGCAGGCAGGCAAGCCATCCATCAGCCTATAAATGCTGCAGAGCCTTTTGGCTTTGTGCTAAATAATTGTGCATTTTATTGCTATTTACACATTTATTTTCTGAGGCAATAAAATACAAACTGCAGTCCTCAAGACTTTATATTTTGCATCTGTATCGCAGCAGCCACACAGGCTTCACCAGCAGCATGCAGCCTGCTGCCATAAATTCACTTTCTTATTTTAGTAGGTCTAACGTTTATTTATAATTAATGTCAGAGACCTTACACAGGAATGCCAATTATTGATTTTTTTTTCTTTTTTAAGAAAAAGAAATTACTTTTTTTTTATTACTGCCATAGCAGCACAATCAAATTGCAGAGGCTAATCTTGTCCACAACAGTGGAAGAAAAGCCTCTTAAAATCTGAGTTGGTGGTAAAGTTATAAAAAGCATCATCATGTAACCCCTTAACTCTGGAGTTTGTGTATATGGAGATTATTGTGTGGGGGCACTGGACAGTAATTCAAATTAGCAGCTCTGCTGGTGTCAGGGAAGGCGTGTGGGAATGGGAAAGATCTACAGCAGGAGCCATTGTAACCAGTGCAAAATGAGCCTTTGGAAGGGGGCTCAGTGTCCCAGTGCAGCTGGGGATGGGGACACCCAGGGTTTCAGGTGGATCCCCAAACTGCATTGCTGTGACTGAGGAGTGACTGCTGAGCCTGCAGGTTTGCACTGCCAGCAGTGCCCATGGGGTGCAGCACTTCCCATACAATGATTGTGTGTGGAACTCAGCTCCACTTGCCACAATCACCTGCACAAGGATGAGAATTGGACCAAAGAAGCCTTGAAACATATTTTTATGGTTTGGATCTCCCATTACCTGCTTAGTGCTAAGATATCTGCCCATACATTTGTAAACTAAATGGCCCTTACCCATAGCTCTTGCACATCTTGTGCTTCTCCTTCAGTCCAGCTATGCCAGGAAATCTGCTGAGGGAGGCATCAGACTTGGCAAAGAGTGATGGCAACAGCAGCCAACTCCATCTTAAATTAATTTTTACCCCTGGCAGGGATGGCTGCCTAACAAGTGCTCAGAGGCTGAAACACAGCCCCGAAAAAGCTGCAGGTTGGACGTGTGAAGGGGCTGCAGAGGGCAAAGTACCATGTCTGCTACTGCACCAGCTTCCCATTCCTGATGATTTACCCTGAAATACTGAGCAGCTGTGGGAAAGGGAAGAAGTGGAATTAGGAGCAGAGCTGGGAGCCAGGGATGGATGTTCCATTTCTACCTCAGGCTCTGTAATGGTGAGAATAAGACAGAAGCCTGCAGGCTCACTCACCCCTTGCACATCTGCAAAGCAGAGCTGGCAGCAGCATGTCTTGTGTGTGGTGGTATTTGGTTGGATTACCAAAAGAAGGGTTTTGCCATGAACAGTTGTCATGGGGGTTAAATAACCCCCTTGTTTTGAGCCACTTCCCCTTCCAAGGGGTTCTCCTGCCACAGCAAGTGAACCTCAGTGGGTCAGGAAATAAAACCAGAGGTGATCAGACCATCTCTGTGACACCTTCCCAAAGAGCTTCACAAACACTAAGGAAGCCCTGTGTCATCTGGGAGGGGTGTGATGTCTGTGCATGAATGTGGCAAGTGTTGCTGCCAGAGTAAAGCCCTGCTGAAAACAGGGCTGAACTGTGTGATTCGGTCTGAGGAACAGCAAAGCAATCCTGAAGGATTCTGCTCTGCCTTCCTGGGGGCAAGGAATGGCAAAAGCTGTGGAAACCAGTGAGGGGTGGATTCTCAGCATCTCTGGAAACTCATACCCCAAACACCATATGTGGAGTACCACAAATGGAAGCAGTGAGTGCTTTGGCTCTTACTTGTTTGTCATTGCACAGCCACAAATGCCACCTGAATTTTGTCACTTAAAGTCTGGCTTTTTTTTTTTTTTCTTGTCTAGCACTATTAGGGATTTTCTTTCTTTGCTTGCTCATCAGGAAGACAGCTCTATTTTCATTTCTTAATTAGCTTGGTATTTCTATACTCTTCCAAAGATGTCTGGCCAACTTGAAGCAACGTGCAACACCTGCCAAGCCAAAGGCTTTGCACACCAGGACTAGCTAGCCTGGGGACAGGAGAACATGTGCTCTCACAGAGCTGCATTTTCTGGCCTTTGGGCAGGTATCACCTGYTGGGGAAGGTGAATCAGGACAGCCAYATAATTATACCTGGCAAAGGGATTGTGACAATATGAAATCAAGATAAAAATGAAAGCCACCTTTGACATCTAAGAAGCTAGGCAGATAGTTAYTGAGTAGCTAGAARACAAAGGSTYAGYCCAACCRAGRGAMTSCCCCAAGATAAGACAAAACTCKAAGATAGTGAAGGCATCTAAGAGTCCAAAGATCACAGACTCTAGTAACGTGGCAAAAAGAGTTTTTGGAAGTAGGTTTTAAGGTTTAAAGTGTAACAAGTGCATGGTAATATAGCAATGCTCATAGGCTACATGTAAATTGTATGGGATATGTGTCTTCTGTGGGTTGGTTATGGTAAATTGTAATGTTTAACAGAAGAGAAAGATAGAAAGTGTTGTAACAAGGACAAGACACGCAGACATACACACACACACACACACACACACACACACACACGAGCTTCTGCCTGCCATGCTGGCAAGACACTCACAGACATACAAATGCACACACAACCTCAAGCTCCTCAAGCTCAGCACCTCATGCCTCATTCATACCCTCATGCTCACATGCTTATGCTTACATGCCTGCCTGCCTGCTCTCTCCCCTGCTCTCTCTCTCCCTCTCTGTCCCTGGGGCTTACTCCTAGCTGGCAGCTTGGGTAAGCCCCCCCTTTTGTAACCTCAAGCCCCACAATAAACTGCATATTCCAAGAGCTAGGCAGAAGAGAGAGAACCTGCACCTTTTCCTACAATCACCCACAGGAACCTCACCTGCACAGGGGAGATGTTGCTCACAGGCATCCCATCATTATTTTTGCCCAGTAGCACTGGTGGGGATGCAAAAATTTCATTTTCTCTGTCTGCTGTGACAGTGCTGGAGAGCCTGGGCACCAAATGTGCAGCTCACCTCCATGGGTTTTGTAAAGTTGTTTCTGAAAGCAAATCCTATTTTTATTCTGCTTGTGTTGAACAAGTTGAGCTGTAAATCATGTTTCACCCCATGGATGCTATTGCAGACCAGCCCTACTTTTTTGAGGTAGAGAAGGCACCAAAAACATAGGAATGTTTTTGTAGGAATGGGTCAAGGGGTAATGGTTTTAAACTAAAAATGTTTGCATTCCAGCTAGGTATAAGGAAGACATTTTTATGAGGAGGGTGGTGAAACCCTGGCACAGGTTGCTGAGAGAGGCTGTAGATGCCCCATCCCTGGAAACATTGAAGGYTGGSTTGGATGGGGCTCTGAGGAAGCTGATCTTGTTGAAGATGTCCCTGCTCATTGCAGTGGAGTTGGAATAGGTGACCTTTAAAGATCCTTTCAAACCCAAACCATTCCATGCTTGTAATAAAAGCTATGGGGAGGAAAAGGGGCAATATCTCTCTCATTTTTCATCCTTTGCTGTAGAAGAGGGGTTTTATCTCAGTGGGAGGCTGGTTTGGTTCAGACCAGCAGAAGTTTGGACATCTCTGTGTGCCTCCTCCCTCCTTGCATGCAGCAGCATGACCCATATGAGGGTTAATTCCACCAGTAAGCCCTGTCAGCAGGTCAGCAAACCTGCCCCCAGAGCCTTCCTGCTCCCTGCTAATCCAGGCAAATCCTCTTTCCTTGTACCTTCTCCCGTTTCTTCCATTACCTTGGGGTAAAAAGGTGAGGATGAAGGAAAGGAAGTTATGGAAACGCACTTTAGCCATTTTGGTAGKTGCATGAGAGCAAAATCAGTGTCCMTGGAGTGCAGCATGGCCCCTGCTGTCTCTGTGGGCTCTGTGGAGATGTCTGTGTGCAGTCTGCCCTTTCTACCTGCTCCTCCCCCCATGACTGCCTGCACAATGGCATCCCAGGACTTTCCCTATTTTTCCCAGTGCAGAGTCATATCCTGTAAATAAGGCTGAGCTTATTTCCCAGGCTGCCTGTAATAAAATCAGGGGGATATTTCCCTCTGGATTCATTTGGTCAGAAGAAAAGGAGGCTGAGGGGAAACCTTTCCTACAGCTCCCGGAAAGGAGGTGGTAACCTGGTGGGAGTCAGTCTCTTCTCCCAATAACAAGAGAAAGAATGAGAAGGAACAGCCTCACATTGTGCTAGAGGATGTTTAGAGGCATGTCTGGATTGGATATTAAAAAAATTCTTCACCACAAAGGCTGTTGAGCATTGGAACAGGCTGCCCAGAAAAGTAAGGAAATCACCATCCCTGAAAATGTTCAAATAACATGGATGTGGCACCTGGGGACATGGTCTAATGATGACTTGACAGTGCTGGGTTAACTGTTGGACTCTGTAATCTCAGAGGTCTTTTCCAACCTGAGTGATTCCATGATTCTTGCCCCCTGCACTCTTGTGCAAGCCAGAGTGGACTCTCACCTCATAGATCTGCAGGGGGATGCTCTGAGGTGATCCCAAAGAGTTTGGTTTTCATTCAGGACTGAGAGGATCACAGCACAGTGTTTCATCTGAAGGCTGGGCTTCTTTCAGTTTCTTCTTTCAGTCCTTTAAGACTGTTAAGTCAGAGTTTGGGGAAGCACTTTTTTTTCTGCTGTCTCATGACCTGGTGCTGATAACAAATCACTTAAGACAGGCAAGAGAACTTCCTGTGCTGGTTGTTCGTTGGGAAGGAGTTAAAAGTCTTCTCTTAGTTATGTGTGAGTGGTTGGTACTGCCTTTGCATGGGAGGAAACCTCTCAGCACCTCACCCAGCTGAGCCTCCCACGGGTCTATGAACGAATGTCCCGGATTAAAGCCAAACCATCTCAGTGTGGGGTGTCAGCCAGGAGCTGCACCTCTCTGAGTGCCTCTGAGGGGTGAGCACTCTTGTCCTTGGCTGCTGTTCTGGCTTGCAGCTGCATGAGCAGAAATGACTGCAGATGTTTGTAAAACTCAGGGAAGATCACTTTGTCCCCATGTGCTGTCACTGTGAGCCTCACTGCCTCGCACTTTCCTCACTGAGGAAATCAGAGATGCACCAATCTGCCATGCACACAAAACAGGGCAGGGGCAATGCAATTCAGAAGCAAGAAATACAGGAGGCTGGAAA
>CADDXX010001003.1:80403-135206 GCA_902810485.1 Alauda arvensis | reverse complement strand
TTKSCYCWTCCTGCCTCCTKCAAGGCTCTGCCACAGGTGTGAGCAGGCAGGCAGTGCCCAAAAGCTCAGGCAGGTGTGTGTGATCCTGGGTCCTGCCTCCCTGCAGGTGCTGGCAATGCAGAGTCCCGAGCCACCGAGCTTATTTCACTTTTAAGCACAGCCCAGCAGATCCCACACTTTGCTGGAGGCTGCCTGGGCTGCTCTGCAGATGATCCTGCAATGTTATGACAGTCCAGAGAGCCATTATCCTGAGCTCTTGCCAATCACCAGACTGCTGCCAGTCTGTGTCAAATGAAGCATCCCAGGCCCTGTCACATTAAATCCAGCAGCTCTTTCATTTGGAGCAGAGCAGTTTGTTTATTTGTGTTCCCTCCCCTCCTTTTGGGGATGCCACTCAGCTCTGGGGTTTGCTCTGCTTGTGCAGAACCAGAGCAAAGCTCAGTGCCCTCGCAGGGCCCCTCACCCTCAGCAGGTGCTGCTGTGGTGGTGCCTGGGGAGGTGTGAGGGGGTGAGSAGGGGGAAGCACAGAGTGCTGGGGTGGCTCAGAGCGTGGCTCCACATCACTCACTCACACGGGTTCAAGGACAGGATGTCCCAGCCTGAGGAATCCCATTTGCCTCCTGGAGGATTTGAATTCAAATATTATGATGGGGGTTTTTTTTTTCCCTTTACAAGAACTAAAAGCAAAAGCACGGTTAAAAGATGGAATTCCAGGGCTTCCAATCATTTGACAGAATGAAGTCTGTGAGCCAAATTAACTGAGCTTCCTCATTACTGGTGTCACTTTGTGTGCTGGCTGAATGCTCTTGGATTCWGCTCTGATCCATTACAAAAAACACTCTCCTTACCTTTCTTGTGAGGGGCTCTCAAGCTGATTAAAAGCAAAAGGGATTTCAACTGTAGTCYCTTTCCCCTTGAAGAGTGGCTTTTATCTGTTGCTGCTTGTTTCACCAGAGAGTTTCTGGTTATTTCRTGGTTATTGTGCAAATTCATGGGGAGAGCTTCCTATGGATGAATGGCGATCTTTTCAAGGGGGAAGGATGTGTGCTGCTTTTAAGGAGTGTCATGTAACAGAACCTCACACAAATCCCCATTTGAGGTGTCACTTCCATCCCAGTGTCCCTTTAAGRAAGAGCAGTGGGAAATCCAGCTTCATTATCCAGCATGTCCARCAATCAGCCTGGTGCCATCCTTCCCTTTCATGGCACGGAGCAGGGACTGACTCATTGGGTGACTCTGCYTGCAGCTGAAGCCACATCCAGTCCCTGGAAACCCAGGGAGACTCTGCAGTCTCCATGGAGACAGCACACTTACAACTTAATGTGATCAACAGATGCTGCAATAATCTTGAAAGATGGAGAAAATGTTTCAAAGCGAGTGTTGTTTATGGTGGATGTTCAGATTTGCTCTGTTGTGACTGAGCTCTGTGTAAACACWCTGAAAACACACAGAGTGTGTGTGTGGAGGGGGGAACCTCTCCTGTGGGTGAGGCAGGAGGAGGTGGGTGACCATTCCTCTGTTCTCACCTTGGGGAGGTCACTTTAACTTTGCCTGCTGTCCCAGTTCATGTGGAAATGGGGCAGTCAGCCAGGGAATGGCTCCAGCATCCCCCGTGCTCTGGGGTGAGTGACTGTGATGAGATGGAGCTGGTGAGACTCYGCTGGATGAGCCCCTGGTCTCAGTGAATTGAGCAGGGATCTCCCTCTGTGCTGCATGACCTAATGCTGAGCTGACGTCAGGCTTTGCAGATTTAGGCTCCTGCTYGATTTTCCTGTGAAATCTCTGATGAGTGATCATTTCCCACTGAATCTCGTGACCTGTTTTCTGTCTCCTGCTCTGATATTGGTGCAGCCTCCCTTGCTGTCACACCAGGGCCCTTGCACCAGTCCCAGAGGGAGGCAGATGCACTCCCCAAACWGGAGGGAGGGCAGCAGATGCTGGTTCCACATCAGAAAAATTCCTGGAGCATTACTACCAGAGAGAATGTTCCAGATGTAAGAGCTGGCTCAGCCTTCATTGCACTGGCTTGCTGGGAAGGTAAAAATTCATGTACTTGTTTCTTACTCTTTCCCCAAGCATCCTCTGCTGGCCACTCCTGGAGATGGGCTGCCAAAACCACACTGCCAGGCAAACTTTATATAYAAGCATAAACCCCTTGAATTAGTGGGCTGAAAAGCATCAGGAGCAAGGCCCCAAAGGCAATTCATCAGCACTTCGACGAGGAACACTTTTACAAACACTGTCAGTGCCTCTCTGCAGGGAAAACACAGCTGAGTGTGAGCTCCCTGTGCAGRGTTCTGCAGGATCTGGTGTCCCCCAGCAGGGGACGAGCTGCTGGCTGCCCTGAAGTTGTGCTTGTGGCTGAACCCCTCTGCAGAGGGACAGTGCTCGGGGATTTCAYCCACACAGCTGCTTTGAGGAGGAGGCACCTCTGCAATGCTGCTGGAAACCACCTGTGGGGCCCTGGGGAGAGCAGGAGGCAGCCCTGCCCCAGCTGCTCCTTTCCTCCCACCCCTCTCAGCCTGCCAGGCTCCTTGGCTGTGCTCCTGTCCCTGCTGGAAGGTGCTCAGCACTGGGAACTCTCCTCCCAAACACACCCAGGGCTGAAGGATTCCCAAGGGGAATTTTCTGCTGATGATTTTTGGGCATCCACCCCAGAGAGATCCTCACCCACGCAGCCAAGGGACTCCTCATCCATSCAGTCACTGCTTCCCACGTGGCTGCACAGGTGCACACAGGGAGCTGTGACCCCCTGGAGCAGCCAGAAACACCAGGAACGATTATTGACCAGGGTCTGTCTCCAAATAATGACAGAAAAGCATCTCCCTTCCAAGCAGACAGGATAGCTAATTCAGTGAAGGGGATTCCTCCTTGAAATCCCAGATAGGCCCATAAGATCAGCCTGATTATTTTTTGAAACCTTGGTCCCTCCAAATAAGACTGCAAATTGAATTAGCTCAGAGAGAGACAGCCCTGGGCCAATCACTCAGGGAAGCTGAAGGACAGCTTATTGATTTTCATGTTTCAGAAAAATTAAATGATATCCCTTTTTGTTATTTAAAATGCTGCTTAAGCAATTTAGTAATGTGATGTTGGAGGCTCRGTTCCAGGCTTTGAATCAGCTGAAGGAAGGGGAGGAATTTCCCTTGACAAGAGAGCTAGGTGGAAGAAAGATTTAATATAATTGCCTTCCCTTCCAAATAATTGATGGCACCAAAAGAATGGCTGTGTTTTGCCGGCTTCCCTTCCTGCATACCATTTGTTAAAATACAGTAATTAATTATGKAAATAGTTGATTTATAATCAGCAACACTGCTGGTTAATTGATTTTTGTGTGTGTGAATTTATATGACAGGGAAGTACTGATCAGGTGGTGACACCATCCAGCCAGGCCACAGCGTGCAGGGGAGGGGAGCAGGTGGATTTTTAGTCCTTTCCTTGGGAATTTTACTCTTTTCCAACTGGTTTGGGACCCTGGCTGTGCAGAGCAGATTCCTTTACTCCAAGGGTGTGTGGAAAGAGAACTTCCAGCAGCACTGCTGTCTCCTGGAGCTGGGAATGAGCTCAGGGGTTGTGTGGGTTCCCAMCCCTCTGCAGGGCTGCTGGSATTCAACTGWGGGCCATCATTTCTTCYCCCTGCTGCCCCACCCCTTCCCTTCRTATTGTTTCAGGCAAATCTTTCAGAAGCAGCTCTTAATCAAATGAATGTGCAGTTATAAATAAAATATCTTCTCCTCCCCCTTCTCCCCTCCAACCTCAAAKCATGAACCTGTGCCTAAGCAGGAGGATGGGAGTTAATAATTAAGATTATCTGAATGCTACTACAGCTGTTTTTATCCCCAGTCCAGGTGGGTTTTGTGCTTTTGTTGGGGTAAAAATGCTCTTCCATCCCAGTGTTGGGGGGAGCTCTCTGTGTCTTTGTGCCTCTCCCACTTCCTGCAGTGCTGGCTTTAGGATCAGCCACCTTGAGCTCATCCAAAAAAGCTCCATCCACCTGGGCAGGAGGCTCCTGGCCCGTCCCTGRGTGCTGCAGGTGATTGGGAAGTTGGGTGTGTGTAAATCCACCCAAGTGCCTGAAGTTCCTTGACCTTCAGCTGAGACCTGAGCTGCCTGTTCTCTGTGATGAGTCGACGCTATYAATTGGAAATCCAATTTTGGAGCATGGCCAGGCCAGTGCTGAGCCAGCATCACTTGGCTCTGCAGGCAGGATATAGGACATGCCTTGCTCTATCTATAGCCAGGGAAAGTCAGCTTGTTCTGCCTTACTGCAGGGGAAAGTGGGGTAAATAGGTCCCAGATCCTCCCTCACCAGTCTGGCACCTCACATGGCTTTACTTCTTCCTATTTCCAGCTTGAAGCACTAAAAACTGAACAATAGAGCTGCCAARCAAAGATTATTGTTTTATTCAGACAGAAAACAGGATAAAATGACATCAGTCCTCTGCAAGGAAAGCATCCCACTGAGGTACCCCCAGCATGGGTGAAGAGCAGGCAGGGAAGGTCCCTGATGTCCCCTGGCAGCCTCTGGGGTTTTCCCTCTTCTCCCATCATTCTGCCCCCATGTATGCACAGATGGCTGACACAGAGCTGTTGGAAAGGGTTGGTAAAGATTGAGGGGAGTTTTTTGGTGTTTTTTTTTTTTTTTGCTCTCCCCTTGATTGATGCATGAGCAGACCTATACAGATGTGATAAGGTCAAATGTAAATTTAATCAGTTTTGTTAATTTATTTTTTTTTAATTCCTCTGTGATGCATAAACAGATCAGAGTGTTGGGGAAAAGCTGGCAGTGGGGGGAGCCTGTGATAACTTTCTCTCAGCTTCTGTCCAAATAATTCTAATGACAGACTGCTGAACTGTGGGGTTCCAGAGCTTTGCAGGAAATCCTGGGCAYGAGAGCTTTTAGACCCAGGAATTCCTGGAAAGCACCAGAAAATTCCTACAAATTTCCCACAGCACAGCATCAGATCAAGCCCTAAAAATAGGTGTGAAAAGGACACATTGYCCAAGGTTTGTACGTGCTGCCCTCAGCTCTGCCTTGTGCCATTTCTCTTTTGGGAGGGGAAGGTGGTGTGAGAAAGGGGCCCTGCAGAAACACAGGTGCCTGATGTTGGGAACCACTCCCAAAAGGATTTCCCTCATTTCTCTGCTCTCCTGCTCAGTAAAACAAGGCTGCAGGTGGGAGGCTGATGGGTTTTTGGCATGCTGCTGAATCAATTGGTCACAGGGACAGCTTGGGGGGCTCAGGAACAGCAGTGGCACAGTGGGGTGTGGGCAGGACTTGCAGCCACACTTGGAGGTGAAAGGATGATGTCTCAAACAGTCGCTGTGATGCTCCAAACCCATCCCTCTGGCATGTCCCTGGGCAGGGCAGGCTGTGCTGGAGCAGCACTGGTGGGTGCCACAGCTCTGGGGCTGCTCAGGGTTCGTGTGCCACCTTCATTGGGTGAGTTTGGCTGGTTCTGGGCACAGCCAAGGGAATGCATCAGCCCCAGGTGTTTTATTCTGCTCCACTCTCTGCATCATCCTCATGGCCCTCACTGGAGCAGCTCCAGGAGCTCAGAATTAGACATTGCACTCCAGATTTGTCTCAGCAGGACTGAGAGGGCTGGGATCACCTCCCTGATAGACTCATCCTGCACAAGACACCGAGTGCAGCCATGACGGGGACTTTGGGGGACAAAGAGGAGGAGTTCAGCTCTGTGGCAGCGTGCCAAGCAAGGCTATTTACCCTCGGGCACAAGAGCAATCTGTGCCTGTTTGCTTTGCTGTGCTGTATTTAGAGCAGCAGCCACAGTGCCCGTGCCCAGGGGGAGAAGCTGCCAAGGGTGGGCCAGCACTTGGTGGCTGCAGCTGGAGGAGCCCGGGCACGCTGGGACACCTGGGCACAGCGCTGGCACCTGGGCACAGCGCTGGCACCTGGGCACAGCGGTGACACCTGGGCACGCTGGGACACCTGGGCACACTGAGACACCTGGGCACAGCGCTGGCACCTGGGCACAGCGGTGACACCTGGGCACAGTGAGACACCTGGGCACGCTGGGACACCTGGGCACAGTGAGACACCTGGGCACAGTGGGACACCCGGGCACAGTGAGACACCTGGGCACAGCGGTGGCACCTGGGCACAGCGGTGACACCTGGGCTGGGGCTCACAGCAGAGCCCAGGTGTCCTCCTGCTGTGGCTCTGGGCTTCAGAGCAGCCTGGGTTCTTGCACTGTCGGTGCCGGCACATCCCGGCCGTGTTCATGTTCACAGCTGGGGAAGCAGAGCCTGCGTGTTCCCTTCACACCCGTGCGGCTCCAGCTGTCCCTGCTCRCGGGCAGATGGCGGGGTGAGAGCACAGCCCGCAGGTGAGCGGCCCGGCASGCACAGGTGTGAGGAGAGGCGTGCCCGGAGGCACACGGGGGCACAGGTGTGAAGGGATACATCCTGGCCTTGTCAAAATATTGGGATGGCTGCGTAAAGCACAGCAGAAGGCGTTGGCAAAAGGCACCAGGTAACAGCACAGGGGCCGTGGTAGGTGAAATGATGATGTAGGTRGGCTGGGAGCCGGGGCAGTGCCCAGCTGTGCCCCCAGGGCCCTGCAAACARTAACAGCAACATTTAAATGCCACARAGCYCGTTGTGTCAGGGAGATGGTTGGTCCTGGAAGAGGCTGTTGTGCACGGTTCCTTTGATGGSTCTGGGCAGATAGCACCAATTACARAATTATTAACAAACCAATGTGCTCCTTCGCTCCAATTAAATGATAAGAGCCCMAGCAAAGGGGCAGATTTCTATCRGGATCAGATTACAGACCCAYATTGTGCTGATAATAAAGCAGGCACTTCCTAATGCCTTACCTCCAGTATGGCTCCTTTAGATTATTGTTGGGCTGTGGAAGAAATAAAGAGAAATTTGCGAAAGCAATAATAACGTGGAAGTGTCTTTATCACAGGGAGTGGAACAAAAAGAGCCCACAATGACTCAGASCAATGACAAGGAGGATAATAAGAACATCAGGAGTGGGGAGGGTGCCCACACAGCAGAGCACCGGGCCAGAACATCTCGAGTCTGTTCAAGAGATAAAGCCTGAAGAGGGAGTTGGCTTCAATCAGGGGAGGCAGGTCGCTGCAGCCTCGGGAAAAGTGAAAAGAGCCACAGGAGGAGGAAGAAAGGAATATTAAAAGCTTTTCTGGAGGTGGAAGGAGTGTTTCTCTCCTATTCTTTTTCCCATGTAAAGTCGGGTGGGATTCTGGATGCAGCCACAAATACACAGCCCCTCTTTCACCGCCTCAAATCTGATGTTCCAGAGGTGATAAAATGTAATTAGGCAGTGTAGTACTAATTCAGCTGCCATGTGATATGCTGAAGGAGGAGAATACCAACTGCCTGGGAGGAGAGGCAGAATGAGTTTCCCCTTCCTGACCCTGAAGCAATCATACCTAGAAGCCTGAAAGCTGATTTTATTTTCCTCTCTGCAGGTGAGAGACAGCAGTTTAAAAGAGTCCTGCTCTGACTCTGCCTTGCTACGTGTTAGGTTGTTAAGCTGGTAAAATATGTAGGGGATGTGATTCCCTTCCTGTACTGACATAAATCAGGAGTCACTGTGGCTGTGCTGATTTACACCAGCTGAGGGTTTGCCTTAACAAAATTATAACATAAAGGCAGTGAGGAGGAAAGGTCAGGCCTGTCATATCTGTCTCAAAGCATGGTGATATCAGCCATGAAGCTCTGATCAGGGAACCTCGTCATTAAGTGATTAATTATTATTAATTATTATTTATTACTCCAGCACCAGGGAGCCCTTGTCACATCTATGTTAAGTTCCCTTCAACCTGGATCCCCTCCAAGTTTTCTGAAGTCCTTGAGCTTGCAAAGCAAAGCTGCTGATCTTGTAAGAACAGGTCTTGGCATTTAATACTCCCAGGATCTACAGTCCTCAAAGGRAAAGTGCCATAATCTGTGTGCTGCTGGAGTGGGAGGAGAGGGGGCCTGGCAGGAGCAAAGTGTAACTGGGGAATAAAAATGCTCTGGAAATGGTGAGCTGGAGTTCCAGTTCTGCTTCTCTCAGGGGTAGTTCTTGGAGTGTGGCTGGGGAGGCTACAGGCTCATGTGCTTCTAGTGATCCATCCCTAATGATCAGATCAGACCATTCAGAGGGCTAATTCCAGGGAGTTTGGCTCTCATTTTCTCCAGTATAAGTCACCTGTGTCCTGTCAGTGAGCTGGGTTGGACTTACACCCAGTGTACAGAGCTTGGAAAGCCACTGAATCCCAGCAGAGCCTCCAGAACCAGCACTGGCCTTGCTGGGCACCAGAGGGGCCMCTTGAAAGGCAAATCAAAGTTATCTCTGTGCCACATCAAGGAGGTGAAGGGCTGTTTCCTTGTCCTGATGCAGCTCCAACSTGCAGTTTTACAGCCCCAGCCTGCTGGCTGCTGATTCTGCTCTCACTACCTGTTATTTACAGCCCTGCACTCCACAGGCTCTGCTTTGTGCAGTTGTGTGTTTTGGCTTCCCAGGAGGATCTTCAGCCTCGGGCTGAGTCAGCAGGATCCCTGCTCAAACAGGGAGCCTCTGTCCCTGCAAGACACCRAAACCCTGGGATGTTTTGCCTGACAGGAGAGGGCTTTTCCTTTCAGAGTGCCACATCTCCCTGCTTTGTTTCCCATCTTTCCCTGCAAGCAGGAAGCAGCCCTCTTGAATGTAATTTCTATTGAAAGCAAATGGTGTCTGTGTCTGATTAGTTCTGGCTTGGGGCTGTATCAACAAGCTCACTGTTGGTCCTGCATTTGCAGCCTGGAATATTTAAGGGCACTTGAATCTGACAGATTCATGTTTATTACATTAAACCATTCWATCATTGACTCGCCAAAGTGGTGTTTTCCCAGATGGCAAAAGGCAGTGGGGATAAAAACCACAGAGCACCCACAGCACTGGTGGCAAAGAGGGCAAATCCTTCACCCAGAGCATTGCAAGATGTGATTGTGCTCTTGCTCAGAGCCTGGAGTGCAGATGTCCTGTTTTGTGGGGGTGAACAGGAATTTGGGCACCTGAAAGGAAAGCAGGTGGATTCCTGGACTTGATATGGGCAAAGGTGGTGGTTTGGTATCTGGTGTTCCTGGGATTTGTATCTTTGCCCTCACTTTGTGGATGTAAGACAACTTGAGAAGTGACAAGCAGCAGATGTGGGAGTGGAGCATCTCTGCTGCATTTCAGGCTTCCCAAATCCCAGGCCTGTTCCTTGTCCATTAGCACAGCCCTCCTTGCTGTGTGCAGACTGTCCACATTCAGTCCCAGGCTCTGCTTACATCCAAGCCATTTGCAAATTTAAAGAAGAGACCATAAACCAGATGAAAACCAATCAGAAACGAAGCAAAGTCCATTAAGATCATCCTTGGTCACTCTCCATTTAGCCTGTTCTTTACAGAAACTGGCAGAACATCTGAGATGTGTTTTCTCTGCAGACAGATAACTCTGAAAGTAGAACCCAGTCTCCAAAGAGCTTTAAGCTTTCTTAAAGGGAAGCAAAGTCGTGCCACACAAGACATTAATCATTAAATGTTACGCAGATGACTGAGGAAAGGGGCCATTTGTTACAGGAGAGAAAAGAGAGAAAGTAGGGAATTTTTTTTTTTTGGCTGTTCTGCCAGGAGAGYCAATTCCCATCTGTGGGTTTGATGCATTGTTTCATAAGTAACAGTGTTGGTTTAGCACAGGAGCAGCTCTCAGAAACCATAGCATTTAATGCAGAATGAAATGTATTTGAGGAGAGAGGTTTTATGTGCTATTTTTGCCCTGTGGAGAGGGATGTGTCTCAGAAAGTTGCTCTCCCCRATGCCCTCTGATCCTGCAGCAAAGGCATCCGTTTGTTTGTGGTCCTCGTATCAAATGTTGCTCTGTGCACCACAGACCATCTCCAGGATATTTCTGCCTTCAAAAACTRTTGCCATTGCAGAAAGTGAGCCAGAACACGACTGTGTTTGGCTTTCCTCTGCTACTCCTTTTATCACTCCCTCTCCAAATTAAACCAGGAATTCTCCTCTAAACACTCCACTCAGAGCAGCCCCGCATTTCCTGCCTGTTTYCAGTGAGTGCTTGTGCTTAACTGCAGCTCTTACTGAGGAGTATCACTTAAAGCCTCCCAGTTTCAGTGTGCTTTATCCCAGCCTGGAGTAAAAGCCTGAGATCTCGTTTAGGTYCTGCTTTGAAAGCAGGAAATATTCCCACAATGCTGCCTTACCCTCTGGCACGTTCCTCTCTCCATGGGCATAATCAAAGCCCCAGCTCTTGCTGCTCTGCCATCTAGCACAGCTCCTGATGATAATATTCTTAAAACAACTCGAACAAGCATGACTAAGTACCCAGCGGGTCAGTCGGGAATAATCAGGTTCTGCCTTTGTGTTTCCCAGGGAGCAGTGCCTGTGAGGGGTCTCTGCCTCACACACACACAGAGCTTTGGGGGAATTGCCATTAATGGCTGGGTACTGTCTTGGTTTTTCTCTTAATCTCTTATCACAAGATTAGCTAATGCCTGTGAGGCCCTGGAGGATTGGGTAATGATAAGGGATCATCAGGAGAGATGGAAAGATAAGTATTGTTCKCTAAGAAGCCCTTTGGGTTTCTCCTGAAATAATTCTCTCCCTGCTCTCTGCAGGGCTCTTCTCACACGGGCCCCCACCCCAGAGGCCCCTGGAGCTCCCCTGAGTGCTCCCAGCTGCCGGGGGGCACAGCAGAGGGGCACTGGTGCCTGGATATCCTCCAGCCTGAGGAGCTGGTGCTGGGTGTGAGTGTGAGCAGCGCACAGCCTCCTTGCACACCCCTGCAGCCTCGGGCTCCGGGATCCCAGGTACCTGGAGTGGGGCTGGAGATCATCCTGCTCGTGTGGGGCATGAGCAGCCCCTCTGCTAGAGGGGATTTCAGATTCCCCTTTCCCTTTCCTGCTCCCCAGAGGGCTGGAAGAGCAGAGCACACATCCTGCTGGGTGTCTGTGCCTCGGCACACGGAGCACTTCGAGACATCCCTTTCCATCAGCTGCTCAGAACCTGTCTCATCTGAGACAGTCACCCACCGTGCCTGCACACTGCCAGCTGTTCCAGGGGAAAATGAGACTGATTCCTCTAATCTGCCTCTCCCCACGACTGCAGCTCGGGGCTCCCTGGGGCAATTAATTCTTCAGAGCTGGTGCTTTGGAGAGCAATCGTTCATACCCCGCAAAGCGAGTGTCGGGTCTCCAGCAGAGCAGCAGGGGCAGGAGCAGCCACCCTACAACAGCCGGTGCTTTGGCACTGAGGAGTTGGAAATGGCTTCAAGGTTTCCTTCATGTTTTGGTGGCTGCAACACAAGCCACAAAGGAGAGGGGTTGGAAAAGCACTGACTCCCAAAGCACAGCATCTGCAGGGTTGGATTTGGGCTGTCCCTTCTTCCAGCACAGGGGAGATGAGGCCAGTCCTGTGGTTCTGCTTCCTCCTGCTCTTCCTGCAGTTATGAGCAGTTACCTTGGATTCACTCTTYAGGGACTCTGTCTGTGCTGCTGACTGTCCAGTTCATTATCTGCTTGTAATTGTTTTGTCTTCTCTGATCCTTTGTTCACCTGTGATGAGTGTACAATCAGCTTTGCTCTGCTCTGACATGAGTTACAGGCCTTTTGAACCCTGACTGATTAAAGTTTCTTCCTTCTTCGAGTAAATTGGTTCCCACAGAGCTGTCCASTGGTGTGACTCCTTTCACTGTCTGAATCACATCTCCCCAGCTGGCAGATGGATTGCTCAAGAGCTTGTGGTCATGGTGCCAGCCTTACAGGTGTGGGGGTGATTGGGGTGATTGTGTTCCCACCCTGCTCACCTTGCTTTGGCTGTTTTCTGCCGTGTTTCTTTTCCCACTCTATATTTAGTGACTGAAGTCTGTCCAGCCTTCTGCTGGASCCTCCTCATCCTCCTGGAGCCCAGGGAATGTTGCTGTGAGCCGTGAGCTGAGCTGCACTCCTGGCTGCTCAGTGTGAGGAGCTGCCCCAGCCTCCACTGCACTCCCTGAATAGGAGCTGAACCTGCAGGGCACTGCCCCTTTGCACCTGATCCTTTTTATTTTTGCACATAAATGCACAGAGAACAGAACCCAAAGAGGAATTGAAGAATTGTGCTTGAGAGGCTGTGCTGGAAGGGGGTGCTGAGTTCAGCTGAGGTGAGGCCAGTGAAGCCAGACCCCACCTGTGCACAGGAGATCCCTGCCTGGTGCCCTCTGCAAGGGCTGGGATGGCAGCTCATGTGTGCACAGCTCAGCTTAAATTAATTTTAAACTCAGATGCCTTATTTTCAGAGACTTCTGCAGGCCTTGCCTGGCGAGCAGAAATGCTTGGGAATCTGGCCAGTAACCATGTTAATTGGCTAGTGTGTTGGGGATTTATTTGAGTGTCAATTTGAACAGAAATCACTTTAAAAACACTCTTAGTTTTTTTTTAAAGGGAGTGGGTAACCGAAGCTGTAGCAGAATCAGGCATTTTTTAGCAGAAAGAAATGCTATTTTATTACTTAAAACAAGCTTAAATTAACAACTGCAGATAATGATTCCCTGGAGCTAGATAAGGGGTTAGGGATCATTGCTCTCAGTGATGACAGGCCACTCACTAAATTTGGTGAGTTATGTTTCCAGTTGAGGTTTTATAGCTCAGATATATTGTCTCCAAGTGAGTGAGACTTGCTTGACTGGCAAGCCAAATGACTCACAAGTTGACCTGAAGAATGGCTCTCCCCCCTCAGCCTGCATTGGGTAAATGATGTTTGGAAACCAGCAGCCAAGTGACAAATTGGAAGAATGATATTATTTGAAGAAGTGGAAAAGATGAGTGTAATCTGGAGACAGAGGATCTTGTGTGCCAGGTTTTTTGGCAGAGGGGCTGAGTGCTGATGTCATTTCAGARCTCAGTGTGGCTTTGGGAAGGGAGGAGAGTGACTCCAATTTTGGAAAGGCAGGTCTGGGATCATGTGGGATCGTGCACCAAAACCCACAGTGACAGGAGCACACTGAGCTGTCCCTGCTCCTGCTGCTCCATCCCATCCCCAGGGACACTCTGCTGTGCCTCTGGGGGTGTGAAGTGGATTTGGAACTGCTCTGGCTGARCACCAACCCAGCAAAAACAAAAAATAAAAAATAAAGAGTTTGTTCTTCTGCTCAGCTGATGCACTCTGCCAGCCCTTCTCAGCCTCTCCACACCTGGATGGGTCAGCACAGGGCAGGATGAGGAGAGGACAGGGATGAAGGGAAGAGCCTGGATGCAGTTGGCTGAATTTGCCACTTTTGAAGGGTCCAGCAGCCAAAGGCACAGCTCAGTCCTCTCCTTGCCTGAATGTGCATTAAAGTGATGCTGCCCACTGCTTTCAGAGGGTTCAGTGTCAATGGATTAAAYGTGCTCTTAGATTAGAAGTGGGATTTCAGTGGAGTTCTGCCTCAATGGCAGCTTTGTGAGACGAGATGAGAGTCAGTTTGTGATGAAAAGCTAAAAATATCAAACAGCTCTGGCAAAATGAGAATGGCAAACCTTCSTGGAGACATTTGTCCCAGCACAGGGTGCCTGTGGCCAGCCCAGAACAGGTGCCAGGGTCCAGCTGCAGGGCACCAGAAAATCYTAGAATCATTTAGAATCAGACACATTTTCATCCAAATGTCACAGAGGGGAAGTTTCATTCGTGTTTCTGGTGTACTTAATGGTGTCTGAGCTTAAAATAAACCTGCTAAAGGTTCAGCTTCACCTTTGATGCAGCTCCTCTGTAATCATTTGCATYGGTAAGAGTGGTGTAATTCACATTTCATTTATGCCCATGCAGCAGCAGGGGAACGTGGCCTCTTTTCTCACTGCAAACTCTGATGTTCCCACTCCCAGGTGCCATTGGCCACTCCTGCAGGGTTTGGGAGCCTTGTTTGCCTCTGCCTGGAAGAATGGCAGGTAATTCTTAACTCCAGTGAAAGCAGCAGTGGAAGCAGAGCAATTTGCACTGAAACTCCCATGTACAGAGGCAGCTGTGCTGCTGTGCTGTGGGGCTGGGAACCCCGAGCACACCCTGTGTGTGCAGCCACAGCMACGGGCCAGGCACTGCTGGGGACTGCCACCTCCATGGGCTGCACACCGAGTGGTACCTGGCCTGGAAATATCTGTGAGGGCACCCTTATTTACCCCTGCTGGTATTTCCTGGAGTCTGTCTCACTGTAAACATCCCCTGCTGATGCTGCTGGAGATCAACCAGCCCRGGTAAATCCAGTGCAGACAGCCAGAAACACAGACCAAAGCCTGTCAGGTTTATTTKTATTTATGTCGGTTTTTACACACATAAAGCAGCTCTGCAGGCCTTTGGAGGAGCCTGGGAGATTCATGTGGGATCCCCCCACAGCCTCAGGAGCTGCATGCAAAGCTGCACACTGGGTTTTGACAGCAAGGATTGAGCCCACAGCCTCAGGTTAAAGCTAAATTATTTGAGCAAGAGGAACAATCCCCAGACTGTGAAAAAACAACTCAAAGCCACTCAGATTTGAAATATAGAAAGCTCGAGCCAGTGCTTGCTGAAGACAGTGGGTGTGGGTTACTGAGGCAGTGGGAGGGGGTTTTGAGGCAGTGGGAGGGGGTTTTGAGGCAGTGGGAGGGGGTTACTGAGGCAGTGGGAGTGTTTTTGAGGCAGTGGTTTTTGAGGCAGTGGGAGTGGTTTTGAGGCAGTGGGAGGGGGTTTTGAGGCAGTGGGACTGTGGCTTTGGGCAGGAGGATGGAGTAGGTGACCCTCCACACCTGAAACCCCGAGTGAACAGACACAGGCAGTGTTCCTGTCACTGCTGAGGGTGGGGAGATGGAGGCAGGGGACAGCTGGAGTTGATTCTCTGTTAGCAGAGTGGAGGAGAAAAGGAAAACTTGGGATTTTCTCCTCAAAAAGTCCCTGTGACTTTTAAAATTTTTTTCCCAAAGAAATAATTTCTTCATTTTCTTTGCAAAAAGTCCCATGAAAGGACAGGTTTTTAATTTCAGGAACATTTGATTTTAGGATCTTCCTGAAAGCCCCTAACAGCAGTTGAGTGGTCTGGACACAACTTTTCAATCAATTATAATGGTAAGAATTACAGTCACTGATTCTTTGGGAAGAGAAATCAAATTCCTGGGTTTGCAGAGGCCAGAGAGGCTCCACAGCATCATCCCCATCCCTGGGAGAGCTCAAGGCCAGGCTGGATGTGGCTCTGAGCACCCTGCAAGGATGGAACAAGATGATTTAAAGTCCCTTCCAATGCAGTGTGAATTGTCCTGGGTGCCACCCTGTGCCAGCAGAATCAGAAATCCCGAGGGGACACAGGAGGGGAGGTGCCCCTGAGAACATTTTGGGGCAAAGATGCACAGCAGAGCCTTGCTGGGAGCATTTTGCTGCCCCTGCTGCAGGTGAGGCTGCTCAGGAGGGCTCTGTGTGTGCCTGGCTCTGCTCTGCTGCTCTCAGCTGTGACACTGATGGAGAAAATGTGATTCTCCATTAGAACTTCAGTCCCAGCAAAGCCATCCCCACTCTGCTGGCAGCCCCAGGTCCCCTGAGTTTAACTGAGGACTTTGGAGGTTAAAGTCTGTCAGGTCTGGACCAAGGTCAGGGGACCTGCTTTTGATTCTAAAGATTTTAATTAACTTTGCACCACACAGAACCTGGGCATGCTTGAAAAGAAATATAGATAAATTTTACATTTAAATATTTGAATAGTGTCTATATATTATGGTGGAGGTAAAAAAAGCCCTGTTCAGGCAGGGCTGCAGGAAGAGAAGAGATTTGCATAGCAGAATAATTGGTTTTGCAAATAAATCTGGTTCTTGAAATTTGTAGATTAGCAATAATATGTCTCCAGATGAGAAGGAAAGGTCATGGATGAATAAAGCAACAATTAAACTTTCAGGAGATTATTAAACTAAACACAAACCTGGCTAAATGCGTATGAGAGAATGTCAATAAAGGACAGGAGTGGCCTGTCAGGACTTGGGAGCCTCCAGGATATTAATGTTACTTGGAGATCTTCCCTTCCCATGCAGCTGCTCTTCTTGAAGGAGCAGCCTTTGCAGATTCCTCCCTAATCTGGACAATCCATTAAATAACCCAGTTAATTTAAGCCATTTAAATCCAATAAGGCTGGTGTGTAATGCTATAAAACTCTAAACAAAATCCTTGGAGAATTAGCACGTTGAGCTGCTGCCCTGCAGGCTCCATCCCTGCCTGGTGCTGAGGAGGAGCCTCGGGGGGACCAGGAGGGTTCAGCACAGGGAACACTGAAATTGGGGAAAGGTGGGGTTTGCTCTGAGTCTGAAAGGAAAAAAAGAGGAAAACTGAACAGCAGTACTTTGCAAATGGGCCATGAAATMGATGTTTTATGACAAGGGGAATGAAGGTGGAAATCCTCATTTTAAAGTGTTGAAAAGTCGTGTCCAGTCCACCCCCTCCACTTTCATTGGAGGCTTTCAGAAAGATCCTAAAMCCAAATGTTCCTGAAATTAAAAACTTGGCCTTTCATGGGACTGTTTTGCAAAGAAAATGAAGAAATTCTTTCTTTGGAAAAACAGTGTAAAAGTCCCAGGGTTTTTTTCTGAGGAGAATATTCTCCTTTTCTCCTGCACCTCTGCCAGCAGAGAGCATGGGAGGCACGGGGCTGACCACACTCCTGGCACCTTCAGATCCTCTGAGCTTCCTGCCACAGCTGGATCTGAAGGGAGCAGGAGCTGAGGGGGAGGCCGTGCCCACCTGCTCCTGCCTGTGAGCTCAGGGGTGCTTACAAAGGAACAGTGTCAGGATCCTTGTTCTAAGAGTGGCACTGAGAGGAAACACAAATCCTCTGAGCCACACAAGTGTCAGGGCAAGGCTGAGAGCCCAGGGTCCCCAGCCTTGCCCTGTGCCTGGCAAAAAGGCACAAAAGGCTGCAAACCCACRGGTGCAGCCTGCAAAATCCAGCATTTCTCCTCTTTAATTATGCTCTCTGCAGATCAGGAATACCCTGCCCCTGCTCCTCAGGACAGGAGCATGGCCRTGTTCAGGCTTGTTCCTGGCATTTTATTCCTTAAAAATGATTCATTTGTATGCAAAATYGTGTTAGCCTTTATTGGCTGTCTGCACAGACCCTCCCAGCACAGACAGAGCTGAGCCTTGTGGTGCCATTAATGTGTGCTGTGCTCTGCCCTGGCTCTCTCTGTGCCTGCTGCCCTTCAGCAGAGGATTTGTGCTCTTCTCCTTCCCCAGGAGCTGCTGCTGATCTCCCTGCAGTGGGAAGGAAAACAGGGGGGTYTCAGGCACCTTCAGAGCACTGAGAGCTGAGCACTGAGCTGCCTTTGCCTCTGCAGGGATGGTCAGGTCCTGGCACAGAGGGGAGAGCCAGGGAAATTCCTGCAGAAATTCCTGTGCTCTGAGGCTCAGGTATTGATCAAAGTCAGTCCCAATTTATGTGTGTCAATAAACGGGCACATCCAGGTAAGGAGGCACTGGGTCTTTGAAGGAGAAAGCCCCAAAATCTGGGTTTCTCTCAAGGTTAAAGGTGCCTTTGTGGGATCAGGGGGTGCACAATCATCTCACCCAAATCCCCAAATCCACCTCGGCCACAATCGCCCAAAAATCTGAGGCTGCTTTTGGAAATGTTCATGTTTGAACCAGGGCCTCTTGCTGTGTGTTACTTTTGCATCAGCTGGGGAAGCATAAGGAGGTTTTCATAACCATCATTAGGAATTTGCTGTAGGAAAAATGCACTGAGAGTCAGTGTGGCTTGTGAGATGGCCAGACTGTGAGACAGCTGGGCTGAGGGCAGCTTGGAAATTGCTCTTCTGGCTAAGGACTGCAGCTGAGGGAGAAATCTCTCATTTGTTTCATGGCTTTAACTGGAGGGAACTGGAGACTGATGGGGATGGGGGGRAGGCCACCTGAAACAAAGTTTTTTCCATTATCCCTTGCTCAAGTGAGTGCCCTCAAAGAATTGTGTTTGTTCCCCATCAAAACAAAAGATTCTGTTGCTTTCTTGGATGCATTTACGCTGTTATTGCAGTTCCAGACAAAAAATGCTCTTTTTTCAAAGCAAAGTATTGAGAAAGTTTTGTTCTGGCTGCTTCAAAAAAGGGAATTTTCCCMCTCTGCCACGTTGACATAAGTGCATGAGCAGTTCTTGCTGACCTGCAACCCAAAGTGCTTTTATTTTTTTTTCAGTGAGTGGGGGGAAAAAGCCCCAGGCAGTCTGTGAGGGATTAAAAGTTTGGCCAAGAGTGAGAAATTGTTCCATCAAAACATCAGGTGAGAGATGCTGTCAGAGAACCTCCCTGTCTTTGGCTCGGGGTCTTCCCTTTTGTGTCCAGTTTGCTGTTTGTAGCTGGGTGTGGGAGCAGTGCAGACACAGCAGTGTCAGGTGTTTCCTGCAGGTGAGGAGCGAACCAGCCCTGTCCCCCTGCTCCCTGTGCCTCCCTGTGCCTCCCTGTGCCTCCAGCCCTGTCCCCCTGCTCCCTGTGCCTCTCCTCGGGCTCCCTGCAGTTCCTGCAGATCCCAGCAGCTCAGCCAAGAGATGCTTTGGGGCTGCTCTCAGTGAATTTCTTATTCTGGGGCAGCCTTTCCTTGCCCTGGCAGGTGGAATTCCATCAGTGCTCACTGCTGGGCTCCTCTTTTCCTTTCAGCTTCTTGGTTTTCTTCTGCAAACCCGCAGCCAGAGCCCAGCTGTGAGCCCAGCTGTGAGCCCAGGGGCTCTGCTGGCTCCTGGTGACAGCAGCAGCGTTGGAGCACACGCTGTTTCTGCTTGAGCTGGCAGTGCTGGTGAGGGACAGGCCTTGGAAAGGCACAGCAGGGACACACACCAGGGATCTCTGCCCTGTCTGAGGTGCTGCTGTCCCCTCTGCACGCTGCCAGGGACGTGGGCAAGCCCAGGGCACAGGGACTGAGCTCCAAGGAGAGCTCCAAGCCAAGGATCGTCATCCAATTAGTCCATGCCGTGCTTAGCGAGGCTATTTTTACCTCGAGCCCTTCAGAAYACACAGAATCATTCCACCTTAAGTCTTTCAGAACTTGGTCTCTATGGAAACCCTGACACAAACGCTGYTCCTTTCCTTGCAGAGGTCTGAGCTGTGGTCACACACCCGTGTGTGCACACCCACCCCAATGAGCTGCGTTCCTTCCCCTGCTCCTCCTCTCCACCCTCCAGATAAGAGTGCTCGGGCTTTATTTCTTCAAGCACTGCATATTTASATCGGCAAACCTCTGAGGAGCCTTTGTTTCCACACCGCAGGCAGGTGGGAGTGAGAGAGGGTGGAAACCTTGGTGATGCTCAGGCTGAAGTGCAGCTGGCTCCTGTGGGATTTGGGCAGGAACCTGGGGATGCTGCTCGTGGCTCCTGAGCCACCTGAATGGAGTTTAAGGTGTGGAAAAGCCACTTTTCTGATCATCCTCTCATCTCGATGTTACTGATTTCTCTCTATCTCGCTTGTGAACACAAGAGGGCCACGTTCGGTGGAGAAAAGAGGCTGCCAGAGCTTCGGGAAGGGAAGAACCATTTGAGTTCGAGTGTTTGTGGCTGGGGCTGGCAGCGAGGAGCAGAGCACTCCTGCGGGCAGGGCAGGCTGCTCCCCGTGCCCAGCAGAAAAGGCAATTCCATTCCTTTGCAGCCCTGCCTGGGAACCAGAGCTGGCACCGGGGATTGCTTTTATGAATAACACCCTGGCAAAAGAGAGCTGGGGGCAGCTTGGSTGGGATTTATATTTAATCAGTGCCTTGTCACCCTTGCACTGGGGGCAGGGTGGGTGCCTGCTGCTGGCTGTGGGTGCCCKGGGTCACCCCTGGGTGCACAGCACTGATCACTGATCCCCTGCTCTGCACATCCCCTGAGCCACAGCTGGCACAGGGACAGGGCTCAGGGTCTCTGTGTCACATCCCACGGGCACTGCTGGCACCAGACCCTCTCACASTCGTTAAGGTTGGAAAAGACCTCCAAGATCAAGTCCAAGCTTTGACCTGGTCTCAGCACGGCCACCAAGGACATCACAGAGTGCTCCAGGGGCTCCTTTCTGTGCTGGCTGGGGTGCTGGGAGAAAGCCTGGAAAAGGAGAGGTTTTTCAAACAGGTAAAACCGGATCACCTTCAAATTGCCTTCCCTTCATGGCCCGGGCTGGGTGTGTTTGGTCTCTGCAGAGCCCCACGGAGCCTGCAGCCTTCTCAAAGCAGGCAGTGCTTGGTCTGCCACACAATTCATGGGATAGAAATACCAAAAACTTCACAGAGACATTCAACATCTCAGCATAAACCCCCAGTCTGTGAAGAAATCCTGTTTGCTGCCTGTCCCAGGGGTCTCCAGACAGCAGCCAGAAATCTCTGCTGCCAGTGTTCTGCCCCTCATTGCTGCTGCACAGGAGCACAGCAGAGGTTAAACTTCAGAGCCTGAGCACCAAGTCCTTCCCTTGGCTTGTGCTGCTGCAGCAGGCTCAGTTTCTCAGGCTGACTGAGCTTTTCCAAGCTGCCAGAGTTACTGAGGAGCTCTCAGCTGAGTTCATGGAGTGCAGCAGGTTGTGCACCACCTCCTTTGTGCAGCTGTGCTGCAGGGCAAGGGGAGTCAGCTGAGATTTAAACCAGGGGCAGCTTCCGAGCTGCCAGATCAGGGCCAAGTCACTTCTCTGGCCTAGAAAAGTGCCCCCAGCATGACCCTGTGCTCTGGCTCCATAAACSTGCCCTGATCCCACAAAAGCCCTGACAGCCCCAGCAGGATTTGCCATGCTGGGCTCCAGTGGGATGAATGCTCTCACTCAATCTGGCTGGAAGGTTTTTMTCTCCCAAGAACCTTACTCTGAGTGAGAAAAATGCCATGTGCTGTTCTCCAAGGCAAGATTTCTTCATTCTATCCATAATTAGAAGAGGGGAAAATGAAGGCAAGAAATGGGGAAAGCTCTGGGAAATCAGAAGAGAAATTTCAGTGGCAGGCAGCAGGGCTGGGCCCCACCACCTTGGGGTGCTGCTGTGCCCTCTCTGAGAGGCTGCTGTGTCCCCTGGTTTGGGGAGCAGAGCCTTTCCCTGCTCTCAGAGGTGAAGCTCTCCCCAAGGTGACTCACTCACCCTGAATTCAGGCAGCCCTTTCTCACGGCTGTGCTGCAGAAATGTGTGAGGACCAGCGGCCTCCCCTGAACTGCTGAGATGATATCASTGGCCAGAAACAGCATCCAATTTCCTGATCCTTTGTTTGAACAACAAACAAATAAGATACGAGCACTGGAGCTACAGGCACATCTTCTTCATAAATACCAAGAGGCACAAGGCTCTGGCATGAAACACCCAACTCTAAATAAYGCCTGGAGCCAGAGTTGTTACCTTGAATGCAGCCCCACTCCATCAGCAGGTTACAATAATAACAAATAAAACACGGAATTATGGCTGTGCAATACTTGAAAATGAGCCTGTCACTTTGTGTCTGGGCTGGAAATCAATCACCAAGTCCTCCAGTCAGGTTCTGCTGTTAAGGGCTGGAAGCAGGAAAGATTGAAGACACGTCCATGGAAGTCTCTCCTCAGGTGTGCTGATCTTCCACGATTCTGCATGGATTTTTGTTCTTCCCTTGGCTGTGAYTTCTGTCATTGTTGTCTGGGTTTGTATCCTTTGGGGCTGTTATTATTAACTGGTCCATGTTCAAAGGATCTGTCTCATGGGCAGGGAGGGGGGAGATCAAATTGATTTGATCTATAGGTGGGGTGACAGGCACATGCAGGACTCCTGTTCCCAGGAGCAGTGTTCTGAGCCAGAGCAGTGTTTTATTGGGGGCACACTGAAATCCATGCTCCAAACCTTCCTGCAGCAATGTCAGTGCATCCCTGAGARCAGCATTTTGTCYCCTGTCAYGGGAAACAGGGAAGGAGTGAAATAYCTTYGTGCAGGAGCTGAATTTGCAGGGATCCAGCACCTCTTGGCTCCTCTGAAGGTTCCAGCTGGCTCTGCCTCCTCTTGCTTTCTTCTGCTTATTTAACAGAGGTTTGTCCCCTGCACTCCCCTCACCCCCTGGCACTGGAGCAGGGCAGGGGGCTGTTGTGCAGTGAGCAGGAGCCCGATGAGCTGAGGGGAAGGAGCTCCCATCCCCTGGGTGACAGGAACTGCAGCTCCCTGTGTCAGACATGCCGAGAGCACAGACAGGGCTCCCCGTGAATCAACAGGTTTCTCTGTTTAAATACCTTTTAAACTTACAAAACGAAGTGCTTTTTGCCTTCACTCTTCCCTCCCTCTGCTTCCCCATTGAGTGCTTTGAGAGAGCTTTGTTTTAACTAAACAGCATTTCACATTTCACGCAGCACTCCGCGTTTGTTTTCCCTGCGCCGTGACAGCCTCTGACATTATTTTGATGAGAAGATTCTTCAGCATTTTGAAGTGATGTTCAGTCTTCCCTTGCTTGGGGGTTGCTTTTGAAACTCCCTGAGCTTCAACAACCCTGCAGCAGCTCCTGAGGGGAATGTGCTGATGTTTGGGGAGCTCCAGTGACCAATTCCCTTCCCCTCCTCGCTCAGCAGCCTGCAAAGGCTCAACCAGATTCTGTCCACCCAGGGAAATTGCCTCGTGTGGTTGTGCTGGGTGGATTATTCTGCTGTAGATATGTGGGATTAGTGGCCTGTAGAGCTGAGTTTTGATTGGAAYAGTAAATCCTTGCCATGCAGGCAAATCCTCCTGGAGAAACGCTTCCTGACCACCCAAGAGAGGAAAAAGCTGCTCTGCCAAACACAAGGAAAACCTTCAGTATCTTGGCAAAAGGACACAATAGAAATGATGGCTTCATTGTAGGGGCAGAGGTGTGTGTGGGTGCCAGGGAAGGYGTCTGGGTGTGAGGAGGAGAAGCAGCTCGTGTTTGCTCAGGTCTGATCAATGTGAGGATCCCAGCACAGCTGGCCTGGGAGTGCAGGGACTGATTCTGGAGCAGGTGCCAGCCTGAGTGCAGCCTGAGTGCAGCCTGAGTGCAGCCTGAGTGCAGCCTGAGTGCAGCCTGAGGGCAGCCTGAGTGCAGCCTGAGTGCAGCCTGATTTCACAGCACATCCCTGCTCCTGTGGCATTCCCTCTGCAGCAGTTTCCCCCAGGAGCTGGGGGTGTCTGGGATGACCCCAGGGCCCATCATGGCACTGCTGACACCTGAGGCTTCTGCTCCCTTCTGCAACACCTGAACTGTGTCACTCTCCTGTCCAGCACTCAGAGATGCAGYTGCACATCAAGGTCTTGAAACAGTCCCATAACCAATCCAGACCCCACTCATGGGTTTTTCAGCTCCATCAAACTGGTGCCTGTCCTAAGCACCTCTGGGGAATGCAGGGAGGGAGTCCTGCCACAGCTGCCCTGAGCTTTGGGAAGCTGAGTGTCCTTTGCCATGAATTCAATTCCCTCAGCTCTCATTGATGTCAGGAATTGAATTCTGGCTTTCTGTGGGGTGGGCAAAAAATAGGGGAGGAAGAAAGGGGAGACAAGAAAGGTGTTTAAGGACCAAAACTCTGTTTTGTGCTTGAAATTGGAAGCTTTTCAAAGCCTTCCAAAGGAGCTTAGAGGAGTCTGCAGGTAGGACATGCTTTTAAATTTCCTGGCATCTCTTAATCATTAGCTGCATCCAAGGGGAATTAAAGAATGTCAATCAACATAAGTTATTCTTCGAGGGAGCATCAGCAGGGTGGGCAGTTTTTATTGTAACTTAAGCAGGAAATTGAAATATCAGCATCAGAGTGTGAAAAACGCCATTGCAGAGAASTCTCCTTCATAATGCAGGAGGAGGAATGGAAAGAAGATTACACACTCTTAGTCCCACTAGAATTTTGCTCTTAATCTGCCTTAAATTGAAAAATTGTTTGGGAGTGTTCAGAGTTGTTAACATCCCTGAGTCCCTTCCTGGGCCTGACCCTTTCCTCTCAGATCTYACAGCCAGGTAAATCCTGAGCCACRTTTCAGGTGTTTGGTGCAATTTGAGGCACTGAATACACAGTTCAGTTGAATCCTTAATATTTTGAAAGCAGGGAGGGCTGTCCTTCCATCAGAACAAAAGAATGACACTTGATTAACACTTAGGAAAAGCAAATTCCAAACRTCTTCCTGGCCCTGGTGGATTATTTTATTTCAATTGTGCATAATCATTTCACCCCAGAAYATTGAAAGATTTCATTTGGGCTTTTATTGTATTAAAATATTAACCACAGAATATAAAATCACAATAAAACCTTAGCATTAATATTTTAACACAATCCAAAGGTTGAAACAAAACACGAAAACTGCAGAGGAGGTGCAGGGTGGGGAGGGCAGAGCAGAGACAAAGGGGGATTTCTGCACATCATCAGCCAGGTCTGTCTTCACATCCCAGTTATCCTGATGTGCCTGCTCCACCTGGGCAGCCCTTCCTGGGCAGGCTGGGAGGCTCCTCCTTCCTTCAGATTTAGGAAGAGAAGGAAAGAAAAAAGAAGAAAAAAMCGTGTCCTCAGTGTTTTTGTAAAAGAGTGACTCGTGATGTGTGAGTTCACACCAAGGAGACAGATGCACACAGAGCCCCCGTGCTCCAGGGCWCTGAGGAGAATGTCACTGAGCTTGGCATGCAGGGGAGGGAAAATTCCCTTGCAGGGACAGAGTTTATATCTCCAGTGTGTCAGGAGGAAAAGGGAAGAGAAAGAGAAGYCTCTGAGGGGTGATTTTTAGAGCAGGCATTGAGAGGAGAGACAAAGTTTGCAGGCTCTGCACAGCTGATGATCTGTTACTGCTGCACAATTCCTGTTACCCTYCTGCTCGGGAGGATGTGAGTGGTTCAGAGCAGGGGAGGCAGGGTGTCATTTACCAGCCCTGGCCTTATTGGGGACATCCATTCTCCTGCTCACGAGCTGCCCTTTCATTTTGAAGGGAGCAGGGCTGAGATGATTGACTGTGCCTCGGGTGCTCCCAGCTCACTGGGGATTTGGGGATGTGCTCTGGSTGCAGATGAGCTGTGTGTGACCCCAGTGTGGAAATCAGAGCTGTGCTCAGACCCTGAGAGCCCCCAGAGCAGGGCAAGGAAAGGCTCCTGCATGGGATTCATGTTCTGTAGGACATAAAGACATCATTAATAACTGGGCAGTAATGAAATATCCACTGAGCTTGGATATCCACTGCTTGGACTGTTTGAATTTCCCCCTTAAGGTTCCACTGCTGACAGAATTCAGCCTTTTATTGCTGGGCAGGAGATTCATGGGTGGGAGAAGCCTCAGGAAATCTGCCCTGTCCCTTTCTCTCACACRTGGAATTGGTGCTCATGGATTTTCTGATCTTTGCTGTCCTGGTTTCCTGGGGTGGGGCAGAACCTGGGACATTTCCTTAAATTCCCACTCAAAGCCTGGGAGTTTTGTGCTCTGCTTTGCTCAGAGGTGAGCTCCAGCCATGGAGACAGAGCTTTGGAGAGGCTTCCAGAGGAGTTTGCTGCTGTATTTAACTCCTGCTGRGGACAGGACTTTGAACAGGGAACTTCTTTTGACCTTTGGTGATRCCTCTGAAGCTTTGTTCTCCAGGCAGTGACTGAGGGGTGAATAAAAGTGCTGGAAAGTGGCCTCAAAAGAAAGCAAGGAGCTTTCAGCCAGAGCTGCAGAGCCACAGTGAGTTTTYAGGAGAGTGCTGAGGAGGGAGGGACACCTGAGAGGTGACACCGTGTGTGTGTGCAGTGCTGAGCCTTCCCAGCCAGCCCAGGGGCACTGCTCACAGCCTTGCAGCCTCTCCTGCAGCCTCAGCCTCAGCCTGGTTTGTGTGGGCTCTGGCAGAGGATTGGGATGTGCCTCAGAGTTATCCCAAACAGGCTGGATTAGCCAGGGCTGGGTCAGGGCCTCTCAAACCCTCCAGGTTTATCCAGTGCTGCCCTGGAAAATGCACTTTTCACTGCTTTGTGTTGGACACTCCTCACCAGCAGCTGCTGGGCTGTGAGGGGATCATGAGGAGGAGCCACAATGATTTCTTCTGTTGGAAATCACAGGAGGGAAAAGCACAAGAGATGAGGGAAGCAGTGCTGATGAGAAGGCTCTGCCTCTGAACCATCATCACCTGTTGGAAGCCTCTCCTTGGGCATCCCCTGTGTCACTGCTGGGTTGGTGGCAGTGATCCCTGCAGGAATTACCTGTTCCACACAGCACTGCCCTCAGCAGATCCTCAGAGGTGGCACTTGGGGGCACAGCCTTGGTGCTCTGGGGTCACTCCTGGGGTGCTGCTGGACCCTGAGAKCCTCCAAGGGCTGAGTCCCCTCCTGACTCACCTCACCCAGAGCTGAGGCCCTTTGCACACGTTTGTGGCTCTGCTCYGGTGCCTCAGGAACTTGGGAGGAGCAGATCAGTCACAGATAACCGGGATCTCCAGCACATTTGTGCCAGAAATCTGCYGGCTTATAATTAGCCTGCATGAATAATTCATGGCAGGCACGGAGTCCATCAGCCCTGACAGCCCTGATCGTTCTGCCAGCAAAGGATGGGCTTTGTCTCATTTGTGAAAATGATTCCAGCAGCAGGCTTTTTTCTATTTGTTTTGGTTTTTTTTTTAATAGAAAAGGGAAGGGGACGTGTGTCCCTGTATATAAATACATTTATAATGTACAAATACATAAAAAGGGATCTGTCCCCAGGCACACACGTGTGGATGTGCTGTGCATGCTCACTGGAACAGAATCTCTGCTGGGATGTCATGGATCAAACCTATCAGTGATGTCATTGATTAAGCCATTGGGATTGCAGCAGGAATGAAGACATATTTATAWCTGCTCTCTTTTACAGTCTAAAAATACACTGGAATTCTGAATGGATGCGTTTTTAGGCAGGGGGATGAGGTTTTAGGGAGCTCCAGTCTTTATTTTTGTTGTTTTTGGGAAGCAGGGAAGGAGATGAGAATCTTGGGGTCCTGTTCAGATGTGCTGTCTCTTTAATGCTCCATCACACTCCGTGCTTTCATTCTTAAATACGGGATGTGCCCAGGCTTTATTAATTTATAACAACAGCTGATGGTGCTGGGGAATGAATGGGGCTAGGAAATATCTGACATGGCAATTAGGACTGCTGTCACAGGGAGGCCTGATTCTTGCTGGAAGGCAATTTGCTGGAAACCACCAAGGTTAATTAATTAATTGCTGGGGTGGAGGGGAGGGGGAAGGAAAAAAAGGAAGAATGATTTGGGCAACAATGATTTGGGCAACAATGATTTGGGCAACAATTCTCTTGCTGCCATGGTGTGGATGTGGAGCTCCTCCGGAGAGGAACTCAGGTACTTAACACCTACAGCTTTCATTTGGGAGGAAATTTCCTTCATGGCCTGAAATATTAAATGCTCCAATTGTTCCCTGTAAGTCCTGTGGAGTCGTTTGCTCCACACCATTGTCTCTGCAGGGGCTGCCTTGGGACAGCTCTGCCTTTGTGTCTCAGGGAACCAACCAAGCCAGGGCTGCTTAAAGACCACCTGAGCTCCTACTTGGGTACGAGTTGTTCTGCTCATTCCTCCTTGCTGTCCTTAATGCTGCCAGATCAGGCAGGACAGGAGCAGGCAGGGAGATGCAGAATCTTTGTGAGAAATGAAGCCACTCTCCAGCCATGTCTGCATCCAGTCAGAGAAACAGGGGCTGGTTCTGAAGGAGCCCTTTGGTGGCTGTGAGACTCCACAAACAAAACTCCCTGTCCCTCCACTGTCACCAGGGATAATGCCATGCAGGTGGCACCAGCACTGCCATTTATCCACAGTGGTGTGGGCAGCCTGGCAGGAGCAGGAGAGGCTGCTCTAGGTCGTGTGCTGGTTTACAAATTCTAATCCTCAGGTTGAATTTTCCAGCAGAATGGGTTTGTTCTGCCTCTGGACTGGAGGGAAGCTTCTTTTTGTTACCCTGGAAACATGAAAAGGACAGATCCCTGGTTCACTGGCAGGAGGGAGAGGATGAGAGAGGAGTACATGACAAAGTGTGAGGGGGAAAACCAGGGGAGTAAAAAGACCTTTCAAAGGTGCCCACCCTGACCTGCTGCTGCAAGGCTGGGAGCAGGGGCAGTGCTGGGGCTGCCAGCAGTGGGCCAGGGGGAGTTGGTGCTTTGGTGGTGCTGGAGGAGCTGCCTCTGCTGAGATTTGCGGGCTGCAGCACAGCTCGGAGCTGAGCTGGATTTTAACCTGCCACTGCCATCTGCGGGGCGGTCTCGGGAGGATGCTGAGCTGTGATTCCATCCTCCTCCTCCTCCTCCTCTCCTGGAAGTTTGCAGTCCCTGTTCCCTGCCCTGTTGCTGGAGCAGTGGCAGTGCAGCCGCCGGGCAGAGCAGCAGCAGCAGCAGAGGCAGGAGCAGCACACGCGGTTTGACAGCGAGCTTTGGATGCATTTCAGGTGAAAACACAAAAACCCCCGGGCCTGTTTGATCCTGGCTGTTCCTGCCTSCCATTCCCATGTTCGTGCGCCTCCATGTCATTATGGGATTAAAGCGTCATTAGCACACAACAAAAGTCTTTGATAACCCTGCCCTGTGCTCTTCCTTCTCTTTTCTTTTTGCATTTCTCCTGCCCCATCCTCTTCCCCCTCTTTCCTCTCTCCCTGTCTCTCTTTTTTTTTCTTAATTAGTCTTTTTCTACCTTCCTTCATTTCCTTCCCAGTCATTAAATGGATGATGTGGAGTAACACCTCACCAAGATACAGGGGAAGGGACTGATCCTGACTGTCCTTACACCRGTGTGGATACTGGTTTTAGTGGGACAAACTGGAGGCAGCATCACCCGCTGCCAATCCCCGCAGCTTTGGTGGGGAGAACAGGCAGGGTCCCCGTGCAGGGTTCCGGGGTAAATCCAGGCATTATTCCTGATATTTCCTGACTTCGGGAAAGCAGCTTCAGATTTACACCAGGAAGGCGCTGATCGGTGCGTGGTGCTCAACATCCACTTCACAGCTCGTTCCTGAACGTTCGGAGCAGCTGCTGCAGAATGCCAGGAGTGTTTTTAATAAGGGTGCTGAGACCAATCTACTCCTGCACGGCAAACGTGACAGCAATTCCGATCGAAAGCCTCTGTTTTGCAGACAGACACTCAGGCAGTTAGTGCAAACAAAAAGGCACTTGTAACTCCAGTCCTTTAATCTTCCTCTTTGCCTGGTGATAGATAAGGCTCCTGACATCAAATTGCACTAATGTGGGCTCTGAAGATCGGCTCTGCGGACAATGCCGGCGTCTGGCGTTCCCTGATAGGGGCTCTGAGAGGAGCGGGGTCTGGYGGTCAGAGCGGGGATGCTGGGATGGAACACGGGCTGTTCCCACACTGCTCCTGCCTCCAAAATTCAGCCCGACCTTGCGCCTTGCTTCCTGCAGTCGTAAAATGGGCATAAAAATACTTAATGGCCAGGGTGGGGAACTCGTTAGGGGATGGCTAATGATTATTGGCTTGGAAATTACAGAGAAGAGTGGAAGAGAAGCAGAAGGAAGGATTTGCAATGAGTGTGGGAGGCAGGAACTGCCCCTCTAGAGATCCCAGAGCTGTTTCCTGCATGAGGTTTCATTCCTCTCATTTGAACCGAGGGGTAAAAAAGGCGATTTGACTAGGTCGTGTGAGGAACGTGGAAGGAGCCCGAGTGCTGCAGGTGCTGCCCGGTCACAAACCCTGCCCCTGTGGGGAGCACAGGGCACAGCTGGGACAGAGCTGAGATCCAAGGGCACAAAGGATCGGTTGTTTCTGCACATCCCCTGTGAGTCCCAGGAATGCAGAGCCTGGGTTAAAYCCTGCTCTCAGTTCCTTCCATTGGAACCCAGAGCAGCCTCTGGGAGATGGAGCAGCCCCGGCTGGGGTGGAGGTGGGAGATGCAGGAGCTTGGAGCTGCTGGGTGACTGCTCAGGCTCAGCCCTGACCAAAAACCAGATTGATGGCAACAAGTTGGAAAAGAAGAAGGAAATGGCTGGGGAATGGCAGTGAGAATTGGGACAGCAGTCATTGAGTGGCAATGAGTGAGCTCAGCAAGCTTCTGCACTGCCTGGGAGAGCTGCAGGATGATGTGGTTGGTCTGGAGCTGGGTGAGCAGCAGGGCTGAGGTGTCACTGCATCCCTCCAAGGATACAGAAATTCATCTCTGGTCTGGCATTGCCAGAATTGAAGCTCCCTCCACTTCCTGAGGACTCTCTCAGGCATAAAAACCAAGCCTGGAGCCCACCTGGATGTGCCAGGAGACACTGCCARGCCCAAAGCTCTGAGCTTTGCTGCTCTTGGTCCCTCAGAGCACCAGGGTGGGGCTGCTGGGCTCAGTCCTCAGCCAGGAGGGGCTGCCCAGGTGGGAGCTCCATCCATGGCACACATCCCACCCTTGGGAGAGGCTGCAGTGCCTCCACCACGGCTCACATGTGGATCCTGACAGCTCAGTGTCACTGCACTGGGCCAGAGAGGGAAATCTCATCAAACTCAAACTGGGAAGGCTTCCAAAAACCTCGTCTTCATGAAAGCAACAGCGTGCAGGTTTGCATAAATATCTCTGAAATTCATCAAACGGCTCAAATTAAATACACCAAGGGAGGAACCACTCCTGCATTTCAATCTCTGCTTCCCCTGCCTTTGAAATCCAGCARTGCCCACCCCTCCATCAGCCCAGGAGCAAGGTATATTCCAGATGGTTCCCCCATCCTAAAAAACTGCACTGCACAGCCGATTAAATTCTGCTTGTTGTAATTAAGCCCGACACAATTAGCTGTCAAGCAGGGCACTCATCTGTTTTATGTTGCAATCTCTTCAACAGGCAAGGCTGCTAGACAAGATTGTCACTTTTGGAAAAGATTTTCATTAGTTACCCTGGGCTCTGTGTCAGACACTGAAATATAAAAATGTGTTCTGTAGCCAAGTCAGGGAAATTCTCATTTAATGTTCCACACAGTATTATGAAAGTAATGTACTCTGAAAATGAATGCATTTTGGAACATTTTGGAAGAAATGCAATTTGTCTCCTAAGTAATAACTGCATGTTCATGAATTTACTGATTTTTTTTTTCAATATGCCTTTCATAAAGTTGGGAAGACTGTTTCTGACCTAAAATGAGAGGAAGAGAAACTGTTGATTTTTGTGTTGGTCTCCTTCCCTCCCTCTCTCCCTCCCTCCCTCTTTCTTTCATTCCTTCTTTCTTTTCCATCACTTCTGTGCACTCTCAGTGTGAGGAGCAGGCATTGTGCCATGGATGTGGGAGCTTGGCATGGAAGAAATTTGTAGCTCAGAAATGGAAAAAAATCAAATAATTGAGATTGATGAGGATAAGGGAGCTCCATCCTTCCATCACTTGAAGAACACAGAACAAGAACTCCCCAAACCAGGAGATCCAATGCAGTTTTCCCCAGCTGGGTGGGACAGTGAATTTTCTGCACTGCAGATGGCAGAGGGTAAGTGGGGTCAGACACAGCCAGGGATGCACCTCACCACCAAAACTCAGAGAAAATCAATGAGCATTCCAAGCCTGGGGAGTCTTCTCCTTTCCTCAGAGATGCTGGGTTTTAGGACAGACTCTTCAGTCACTGCTCTGCCTCCTCTGCTCCTTTGGTGTGAAATTGTTCCTTCAGAGCTGGAGCATCCACTGAGAGCCCAGGGCCTGCCCTGGGTGTCCTGCACAAAAAGCAGAGCTGAACAACCACGGAATGGTGCCTGAGCTTCCATCAGAACAGAAATGGGTGAGCCAGAGTCACTGGGTTCAGGAGTTTGGGAGAGGGGAAACTGAAAAAGCAGATTGATGGCAACAGGTTGGAAAAGAAGAAGGAAATGGCTGGGRATGRCAGTGAGAATTGGGACAGCAGTCATTGAGTGAGCTCAGCAAGCTTCTGCACCGCCTGGGAGAGCTGCAGGATGATGTGGTTGGTCTGGAGCTGGCTGAGCAGCAGGGCTGAGGTGTCACTGCATCCCTGCAAGGACAGAAATTCCTCCTCTCTGCTCTGGGATTGCCCCTCACTGCTGGCTCTGGGTGCCCCTGGACAGGAACGAGCTCTGTCCCACTCCTGATGTCCCTGTACAAACTGGGGTTGTCAGTTTATAAATTGAGATGAAACGCAGATCCCAGGTCACGAGGAGCTCTGTGCTGAAGTTCGAGCCCTGCTGTGACAGGCATTACCCTGCTTTGTTTTCTGCCTCTTATTGGCCATTAACTCCCCAGGCAGGCTCTGATTCACGATTCAAGTGCCTTTAATCAGGCTGCACTCACCTTCCTCGGGAAGGAATGAAGTCCAAATTAACAGCACTTTGTCTCCAAACAGCAGCACCCCTACWCGAAGTGCAGGGTGTGTTTTAAAGCCTTGCCTTTCACCCCTTTTCCTCACTCAGTTCCCTTTGCAGTGAGGCTTTTCCTTGGAAAAACAGCTCCCATTTTCCAGGAGTTCTGGAGCTGCCTGCACTGGGCTGGGAGCTCACACTGAGCTGGAGCAGAAGGGAGGGCAGGAAAAACTCCAGAGGAGCCTGAGACAGAGCAGAGAGAGCAGAGGGTGAGCAGGAAAAGCCTCTGTTTGTCAGCTGAGCTGGGGGAGAGGGCAGAGCAGGGGTGAGCACAGGGCTGGCAGAGCTGGGACCCTGCTGGATCCATCCAGGAGCCCCTGGCAGTGCCTGGGAGCTGGGGCAGAGCTGTGGCAGCAGCACCTCCTCCCCTCCTGGGTGAGCAAACCGAGGGAGATTCTCCCCTTTTTGTGTTCTAATGGTGGGAGATGAGCCAGGAACAGATCACTGAGAGAAAAAGGCCTGCAGGTACTGGAATAAATAAAGCTGCAGGTGCTGGAATAAAGCTGCAGGTGCTGGAATGAAGCTGCAGATACTGGAATAGAGCTGCAGGTGCCCCCTTCTCCCACTCTGCCTGGGGGACACCGCAGCTCCCTTGGGCTGGGCTTTGGGATGGCACAAAAGCAGAGCAGCAGCACTGACCCCTGTGAGTTCCAGCCCTTTTGGCACAACCCCTGGCACAGTCAGAGACACCGCAGCTCTCACTGAAACCCCATCGGGGAAGGTTTCATCACAGGGACCTCCTACAAACCCCAAACTCTCACGCTGCTCCCCAAAAAGAGCCTCAAGAGTTGGATGAGCAGCTCTCTGTTGTCTTTCAGGTGAGCAGATTTAAATATGGAAGTCTGCCTGACAGTTTCAATTATTATTTTTTTAAGTGTGCTACAAGAGAGAGAGAAAAAAGAGATTTATCACAAAAAATTACTTTGGGGAAGGGAGGGGGAGGGACGGGGGAACACTAGAATGCTTTATTTATGGGAAAACTGCAAATTACCTTAATAAATTCCTTTACTAAGCTGTGTCAGCTACTAAAACATTGTTCTTTGTGGGTGAATAACTTTTAATTTGAGTGTTCTAGTATTCAGCAGAGTGAGGTAATGGATTAGCAATTGCCTGTATTGTAAATGTCATCTTGGCATAATTGGGGTGATTATTGTTAACCAGTGGAGTTTGGTGTTTATCTGTCACTGGCGGAGGGAAYAGAACAAAGCCCCAATTAGTTACAAATGGTGCTGGGTGGGGATGGAACCGCCCTGGAAATGGGATTTTCTTTGTTGTTTGGAAGTTATTTCAGTGTTGGTTTGGTTTTCCCCTTGGCATCAGTGACTGGAGGGGTGGAGGAGCTCGTGCACACCTGGCTGCCAGGTGAGCCAGGGAAGGTGGCACAGGTGGGATCAGCTCACACACCTGGCTGCCAGGTGTGTCAGGGAAGGTGGCACAGGTGGGATCAGCTCATGCACACCTGGCTGCCAGGTGTGCCAGGGAAGGTGGCACAGGTGGGATCAGCTCTTCAATTCCCTGTTTATGTGAACTCCTGCTCTGTGCCCAGCTGGGAGTGCAGGGACCCCCTGGATCAGCCCAGCACTGCGGGCTCAGGGGAGCAGAGAAACGTGGAAGGAAAGGTTTTTTACCTGCCCCCTGTTCTGATGTCTCCTCTCCTGATCCACTCACCTCTGCATGGGCACTTGCACAGGAAATGTTCTGGGTTCAGCTGTGCCAGGGAGGGGATGCAAAGCCTCCTGGCAGCGGTTTTGGAGCAGGGCTCCCCTTTGGAAGCTCCTCTCCTTCCCCCCAGGGCAGCCAGCAGCTGCCTCAAGGCTCCGGGGTTAATGTCCTTTGCCAATCCTTATCTGGCCTAATAGAACTGGGGATCTTGCTATCACTCACAGATATTTCAAATCCTTCCTCTTAATCCTGACAAGCTCTTGCCCTTAATAACTTCAGTGGGACTTTTGCCAGAGCAAAGACTGTCAAGTCAGATTCTCACATTAAATGGAAAGCAAAGCAGGAAGGGAAGTTCAAGGTGAGGGTTTGGGGTTTGTTTTTTTTTTTCCTTTGTGCTTTTTATGGATGTTCATAGCTGGAAACTGGGGGTTTTTTTCCTTGTGATTATCTGAATGATGGATGAGCCAAACGTCCTGAGAAACGTTTCCAGATCCAGACACAAATGAGAGAGGATGAACTGAGCAAAGCCATCCCAGGCTGAGAAAAGACAGAGAAAGAAGACTCAGAGAGCTGATAGGGAAAGAAAAGACTCAGGAGAAAGGAGGAGGTTTCAGAGGAAAGCAGGGATCATGTGCTTTGTGAAGCTTACGCTCAGAAAGAGTTCATACATTTTTAATTAATGATTATTTAAGTACATTATAATAATCAGTTGGCCCCAGGTGAAGTTTGGCAGGTGAACACCCCTGGGAGCTCCTGGATTCCCCTGCAATCCAATCTAACCCTGGACTCGTTGTTTCCTCCCAGTTGTGCAGAAACTCAGCTTTTTCACCCCAGGAAGGAACTGATGTCAGCCCTGGCAAACTGTGACACCTCTGGGAGGATCTGGGAGCCCCAGCAGGGCACTGCAGCACTCACAGCTTTGCCAATAAAAACAGGAACTGAGCTGGTTTGGAGTGGCTGTGACCTGCATTTACTCCCCTGAAGATTGCACAGGTACTGCTTCCATTGGAAACTATAAAATCTGTGAATACTCAGTAAAGCTTAACTTGGATCCCAATTACACCTGAAGCCCATAAATCCAGTGTTTGGGGGCTTTTTGCAAATGCAGCCAAAGTTCTGCTGTTATTTATTTAGGTGCATCTGGGAGTTTACCAATTTGCAGTGATTTGCCAGTACAAATATTTTTCTAATGACAAGGTTTTCCCCTTCTCTGTAAATATTCTGCATCTGGCCTTTGTGAGGGAAAAAAAAAAGATGTTTCAGCCAAAATAGGAAAAAAATAAAAATCTATAAGCGTTTTATAGAACTCATCAAATACAATTTTAGTTTGGTTTTACAGAGACTCAGAACTTTCTGTTCTCYTCAGTTTCTATCAGGGAAGGTCAATATTACTCCTGTAAAATCTTCAGCAGCAAGGTTTTTTACTTGGCCACGTCCACTTTCCATGGAAAGTCAATAGATACACTCAGAGCAATTCCTGAACAGAGCAGCTGAGAGAGAAAGGGAATTTTTGAGAGGTTGAGCTCTGAACTGAAACAGAATCGAATTCCTTAAAGGCTTGACCCAGCCTCTGCTGAGAAACAGAAAATTGCACTGCCAGCAGTGCCCTGGGACAGTGGCAGAGACCCAGCCTGGGCACAGAGGGGCAGAGGAAAGGGGCAGAGGAAAGGGGCAGAGGAAAGGGGCAGAGCTCAGCTGCTCACACCCAGGGGCACCAGAGGCAAGGGCTGCCTCCCTCCCCCAGCCCTTCCATGTCACTGGTGTCACTGGTGCCACTTGGCTCAGATAATTCACTTTAACAGTCTGCCTACAGATGAGATTGTGAAGGAAGCTCGTGGTTGGGAACAGGGATTTCTGAGTCACATTCCCATCTCCCCCTCGTGCCTCCGAGGCCTTTAATAAACTACAAAGAGACATTAAGAAAACACTAAGAACTCTTTATCTCTGGGATTGGGGAACTGGTGCAGCAGGCAGGCAATCACGGATCCCATGGATGTGCAGTGCACCCCTGGGGCAGTGGCACAGCAAGGGGAGCAGGAAGCTGAGCAGGACAGAGGTGCCCACATCWGCATGGAAGCAACGTCTGGGCTTGGCTTCCCAGTCTCTGGGGAAACTTTCACTCATTGCTCATTCCCTGGGAAAGCCAMGGGGAATTCAGGAGCTGTGCTGGTGCTTTGAGACATCTCCCAGCATCACCCCCAGCACGAACCTGTGCCACTGGGGCCAGGTGAAATCACAGCAGCAGRAAAGGGGCCACGTCCTCCCTCTGCCTGCACCAGCAGCTCAGATAACATCAGAGGTGAGCAATGAACAGGTAAATGTCCCCCCGAGGCAAAGGAATCAATGCAGAAATCAAGTCGGAGTTAAAAACACAYGCACAGAGCTAATTACAGCAGGAGAGCTGAGCTGGGAAGTCCTTGCTGAAGGAAATGGCTCAAGCAGGTAAATGGAGCAGTTGGCCTCAATGGCTTGGGTTATTTATTTGAGTTTTTCTCTTCCTCCATGTAGGTCAGGTGTCTTCCTGAGGGGCTTTCTCTTAACCTCCCTCTCAGGATCTCAATTACACACTGAGCACAGATTAACAACAGCAGCAGATAATGGAGCAGTTRGAGCAGGAGAACTCCCAGGAAAACTGAGTGCACTGAGAGCAGAACAAAYAGGAAGGGTTCAGCAGAAGGAAAATCAATGTGGCTGATATTTATTGCACTCTTTATGSAGGGAGATGGGACTCAACCAGAGCCCATTTCGAGTTCTGTTCCACTCGGATTTACCCATAAACTAAAGTAATGAGTCCAGCTCTTCATTACACTTTTGTGCCCAGCACATTTTAATTAGGGTTAAGAAAATACACAGGGAGGAAAAAAAAATACTAGAAAAAGTCAGGACAAAGAAAAGAAGTGATAAAAATCTCCAGCTAATTGGTGATTTACTATCGGTTCTGCTCAGGCTTCAGTTAGATCTTCCAAAAGCAACATTCAGTCCCATTTGGACTGGGTAGTTTCTCTTCAAAACAGCTTTTTTTATGCCATACATGAAGAGAAAACAAACAAGCATGAGCAGGGAGGAGAAAGGGAAATAAAGAAGGCAAACAATGCAATTATGTATGGAGTCCAACACCCACARAATGTGTTGTGCTTCATCCCTCCAGGTACAGGGCTGAGTGTGCCTGGGCTCAGTGGAGATGGAGTGTTGGGATCAGGCTGTGGTCAAGGAACTGGAAATCTGATTTGAGGTGAGTTCTGCTTCAAGTGCAGCTCAAATTCAAATTATTTCAGTTGTGACAGAGAGGTGGAAGAGAGAGYAGGTGAAATAATAACTACTGCTGGCTAAGATAAGCCAGGCAAGACAAAGTATTAATTCTGATTCTGTTAGCACACCAAACAGAGAGAGCTGTAATTCCATGCAGCTGTCCACATCACAGGACATTACTGTCAGCCATGGKGCATGATCCAGGGGTGATCAGTCACCAAACCAGCCAGAAATGGGGACACTGAGAGGAAGCTTGTGTGAGCAAGAGAGATCCTCAGAGTGAGTGGCTCCCATTCCTGGGCAGGGGGAGCTGTGGGTGGCTCTGCAGCTTCCCAGCTGATGGAGGAGGAGATTTCCAGCCCCCTGCACAAGGCTGAGTGTGAGCCGAGTGTGAGCCGAGTGTGAGCTGAGTGTGAGCTGAGTGTGAGCTGAGTGTGAGCTCCACAGGGGCAGGAGATGCTCCAGGCCTGGGTGTGAAACCCTGCCCTGCTGCTGCCAGCTCTGCCAGGACCTTGCTGTGTCACCCAGCACTCACACAGCCCCTTCCCATCAGGGGTTTCATTAACCTCATTAGCTAATGAGCCAAAGCCACCACACCAGTCTGCAGATGAGGCTCCCTTGGAGCACAAGGGTTGCTCCACCAGCTCCAGTTTTGCATGCAGATTCTCTTCCCAAGGCTTCCAGCACAGCAGGGCTGGAAGGAACTGGGGCTGGAAAAGCAGAGGTTGTGCAGGTGGAACACGAGGAGTTCAAAAAAAGGAATTGATGGAAGAACAGCTCTGGGTCAGGAAGACTTGTTCTGGGCATTCATATCCCAAAGAACAAGCTTGTCATTTTAGAAAAATCGGTTTTTATTATTATTATTATTATTATTATTATTATTATTATTATTATTATTATTATTATTATTATTAATGATAATGATAATGATAATGATAATAATAATATATATTAATATAATAATTTTTTTTTCTTTTTTGGAAAAAAAATGTTTCCTGCAGTAACTCCTCCCCTGCCCAAAAAGCTTCATTCCCAGCAGTTTCTTTCCTTCATTTCCTTGTCCTTGATCCTCAGCTCAGGAATATCAGAATATTTTTACACAAGTCAATAGAGATGCATCTGCTTGTGTGAGCTCAAGCTCTGGCCCAAAGCTCAGTCTGTATTACAAACAGCTTTCAAAGAGGTTCTTGGCAAATGAAGAAGGGAAAATAAAAAGTCTTTTTGGACTGTGAAATTTCCCAGGAATAAAACAAACCCAGAGTCAAAACCATTCAAATGACATTTCAGGAGATCAGGCACAGAATCCATTAATGCATTTCTTTTTAACAAATGCAGTTTGCAAATTGACTCTGGCTTTCCAGAACTCACCTGTTCTGTTGGCATCCTGGGCAAAGCTGATTCCTGCCCAGACCCAGCCCAGGGTTCACAGAACCTTTGTGAGGAAATGGGCAGAATTCTTCCCAACATTATTTGGTTTCATTAGAAGAATAACTTAAATAAGAATCTTCCCAAGGATCCTGCCAAGATCTCAGTCCTGCTGCCCCAAAGTGTGAACACAGAGCAGAAGGAGCAGGTTTGAGTGACTCCAAACCCARGCTCAGTACTTCATATTCACCATTTAGAGTCTGCAAACACCACTGAGAGCAAGGCTTRTTTGTTGATGCCTCTTTGCAGGGGTTTATTTGTTTGAAAAGGCTAATCAGCCATCAGGATGCAAGAGGCAACTGCTTCAGAATAAAGGRAAAGGGAGGAAATGTTCAAAGCTGTTCAGATGAGGTGGCATGGTTTGRGTTTTGATGTCAGTGTGCAGCCAAGTGACAAATGCTGAGCCACAGTCTGGTGTAAATCCAGATGATTTCCACTGGAATCAACAGACTTCCTTCCAATTTATTCTGATGTAACAGGGAGCATGAGATTTCCATTCAGATTTACATCAGATTTGGTTCCTGTTTTCCATAATTCACTCAGTTCCCATTGTGCACAAAAGCAGCCTGGGCCTGATCTTGATCTTATTTGCATGGGATGAAAACAGTTGTTCCAAACAGAGCTGCACTGAGTTTAGAATTGCATAAATCAGAGCAGAACCTGCTCTGTGCCAAGAGAGAATTTCCCAGGGTGAGCTCACACTCCTGCTGCTGTGGTGATCAGGTGCTTTGCCATGGATTTCAGAGGAGAAATTCCAYCTGAATCCTGCACTGGAGCCCTGAGCCTGGGCTGCTTTGCACATCCAAGGTGTGCAAGCCCCTCTTTTCCTCCAGAAGTTTAACCCAGGAGCCAACACCTCCATCACCTCCTGGCCTGAGCCACAGACAGCCTGGCTGGCATCAGGAAGGAGTCAGGACAGAGAGAGCTCACACACAAACACACAAACACACACACACATACAAACACACACACACACACAAACACACACACACAGTCTAAAGGCAGCCTCACACCGAGCTATAAAACACAAAGGCACACCAGATTCTCTCACAGATTCTCTCCCCAGATCCTCTCACAGATTCTCTCACAGATCCTCTCACAAATCCTCTCCTCCCGATCCTTCAGGGAGGGCAGGAGCGGAGCTGAAGCCATCAGTGCCGTAGCAAAGGCTGACATAAACACTCATTTGGGGRTTTTGTTCCCCACAGGTTTTTATTCCGCCGTGTGATTTGCATTACAACCGGATCCTGATTGTCCATTTTAGCGGGCAAAGAGCGATCTGGTTCAGATTGGAGCGGTGAGGTAGAGCAGGGGTGGCACTGAATGGGCACTGCCAGGCAAAGGCACCTCCCTGTGTCCCTGAGCTTTGATTAAACCACAGAGCAGCCCTGCCTGCAATGCTCAGGAGCCCGGAAAAGCCCCAGCACWGAGGAAAGTCTGCTTAACCAAGTCCAGAGTGCCTGAAACCCTCTCACTGAGCCACTGGGACGTGCCCCAGCCTGAGCTGTGCCTGCAGCACAGCCCCTGTCACCTGCCTGGGCTTGTCTCCTGCCCATGGAGCTCAGTAGAGGCCTGGCTGCAGCTCCAGGGGGAGGTGAACAGCAGATTTGGGTAATCCTGGCTGTGAATCCAGCAGCAGCAGGGTCCCAAAGGGGAGCAGTCCCAGCAGCAGCACTCCCATCCACAGCAGCACTGGGGAATTGCAAACTTCTCCATCCTGCAATGCCCTCGGGACCTCCCACAGCTCCCAGGGCTGCTCCTTGGTCCTGTCCTGTGCTCACAGACAAGGGAAGCATCCATTTCACAGTGGTTCTTACTGYCAGCATCTTTCCTGCTATCCAGGCAGCTCCCCACACCTCCAGAGTTCATTTAGCCTCTCCAGATATTCCCCTGAGCTGTAAAAATCCTCCCAGAGCTGCCAGCTSCAGGCAGGAGGTGTTGGAGCAGATCCTGGACCTAACCCAGCTCAGGTCAGTTTGCAGAAAGGCACAACTCCAAAGAGCCTGGTTGCTTTTGAAGGACCTAGAAAAGCAAGGAGAGACAGGAGATCTCAAATAAAAGACTTTATTTTCCCCCTAGGTGTGTCCAGAAGAGGATTCAGAGCATCCCCTGCCCCCTTGGTGATCCAGCCTTGTTGGCCAGGCTCAGGTAAACCCCCAATGTCCAAATTATACCATAAAAAGTGGCTTCCAGCTGAGTGCTGTGATCCCGGCACTTCGGGGAAAGTTCTTCCCCAGAGGCTGCAGGGCAGGGAATGGGCACAGCCCCGAGGCTGCCAGAGCTCCAGGAGGGTTTGCACAGAGCTCTCAGGGGTGCACAGGTGGGGTTTTGGGGGGTCTGTGCAGGGCCACRCCCCTGATAACTCCTGGTTCTCTCACCCCTGAAGGGCTGCACAGCTCTGTTCTGTTGGCAAAGCACTGAACAAATCCCTTACAGGAAACAACACCACAACAAACAGGCAAACAAAAAACCAGCAGTCAGTGCTTGTTGCTCAGAGCTCAGCCCCTGATCTCCAGTGTCTTGCACTGGGTTGTGGCAGAGGAAAAAAGCAGAAATACCTCAAATAAATCCACTTTGTTTTACCTCTCTTTATGCTGGTCCTGTGGCTCTTTCCAGGTGGTTTGTGGGTTTTYTCCTGCTTTTTCCCATGTGATAAGATGCATCATTTGAAGGACAGCAACCAAACCAGCTCTTCCTCCTCTGAAGAAAGGCAGCAACTGCACTCAGAATAAAAGATTGTCAGGCAGATTTGAAGTGTCAATCAAAGCCTATCTCTGAAAAAAACATGAGCCCAGGCAGCTCCCCACACCACCAGAGTTAATTTAGTTTTTGCAGATATCCCCCTGAGCTGTACAAAACCTTCCAGAGYTGACCAGAGCTGCCAGCTGCAGGCAGGAGGTGTTGGAGCAGATCCTGGACCCAATTCAGCTCAGGTCAGTTTGCCTTYTGCAGAGCAAAAGCCTCTGATTATCAAGTGCAGGGGAGCCAATCCTGTCTCCCAGGCTTTGTGCAGATGAGGGGCACAGATTTAGGGCTCTGGTGCTCAGTGTCCCACCTCCAGTGGCACACTTGAATATTGAATATATTAATATTAATATTGATTATTCTTATATTAATATATTATTGTTTCTTATATTATTATAATAATTTTAATTATTCTTTATGACTGCACCCAGGGCTGTGTGAGAGGCACTTTTCAAGCACTCAGGGAAGCACTGGCTCTGCTCCAAGCAGTCCATGATTTCAGGACAGRCACTCAGAGGTGAGGAGGAGGCTCAGATGTCCCACCCTGGGCTCTGAGCAGAGCCCACCCCACCCCATTCCCCAGCAGAACTCCCCTTTCCTTCAGTGCCCCACTGCCCCAGGAGCTGGCTCAGTCTCAGCACACCCCTCTGGCAGCTGGGACCCCGTGGCTGGTGAGCAAACCCTGCTCTGTTGTTTTGTTTGGCTTCATTATCCACGGGCACCAAGCTGGAATAGATTTGGAGCTGCTTTTCCTGAGCAGCCCTGGGAGCTGCTGTGCAGGGAGGGAGGGAGGGACTCACCCACTCTGCCTGTCCATGGGCAAGGGCTCTCCCATCTGCTTCCCTTCAGCCCTCGTCACACTCCCTGTCTCTCATGGCTCTGCTCTCTGCCATTATCTAAAGGAAGAAAGGCAAACACTTGCAGCACTCAGAGATGCAATCAGAAATGGCATTTGAGCCAGCCTGACACGTGGAGAATGAAAACCCCATCCTCTGGCTGGTTTTGTTCTTCACTCACACAACATCATACTCAGGACAAGCCAGGGTTTCAAACCTGTTCCTCCTCCCACAGGAGATGCCTTCACCCTCTCAGATAACCCACAAATGTCTGGGAGCCTTTTTCTCATCAGCAAGGTTCTTCCTCTCCAGTGCCTGCTCCTGGAAATCCATTTTTATCTTAGAACAAGGGTGCTCTGTGGCTTCAGGATCACTTTGAGAGTGTTTGCAGTGAGACAGAATTGCTCTCCACACACTCACCCTCAGGCATTATTAGCAATATTAGCAATATTAGCACTATTAGCAATATTAGCACTAAATTGCAGCTTTCTGGGGCTGTGGGTCTGTCAGCATTTTCTGACAGGGCTCCAGACCCTCCATGGAAGGACTAAACTTGGCAAAAGTAGAATTCTTTTCTAAGTGACTCTTCTGAAAACCCTTGGAAATCACCCAGTGCTGTSCCCTGGGGTCTCCTAAAGCTCTTCCAGGTTCCAGGGGTTCCTTTTTGGGGCTGGGATTTGCTTGCAGAGCTCAGGGAGGAATCCAAACCCTGTGGAGCACATTCTTTAATCCCTGTAACCCTGAGTTTTTATTCAATGAGCTTTTTGGGCTGGACAGTGRATCCATGAGCTGTGTACAGGTGTGACTGTGAGGTGTCACCACTGCTTCCAGAACTCCCAAACCACTGAACAGAGAGCCTGGCCCATGAAATCACACAGAAATAYCTGCCTGCAGCCCCTGGGGTGCACTCAGCCCCCAGCTGCCTGTTGCCTCAGTAACACAGCTCCAGCAGGGTATTTCTGAGGCACCATTATTTATCTGTAGGTGGAAGCAGACCTGTAAAGCCACACCAGGTCAGCATCTGTCTAAGCATGTACTGAAGAAGTTAATTAGCTCTCCCTGAGAAGAGAGACTCCCAGCGCTATTTAAAGGCTCGTTATCCTGCTGGGAGGTGCCTCAGAGCCTCTGCCAGCCCTCAGCTCAACAGGGCAGGGCTGGAAAAGCTGCACGGGGGTGAAAAGTCTCCCCCCTGCACGCTGAGGAGTAATTGCTGAGCAACCCAGGAGCAGGAGGGGCAGAGCAAAGGGCAGGCACCACAAACCCAGAGTAAAGGACTGAATTCAGGTCTGAGCCTTCAGGGTCAAACTGTGTCAATCCCATTACTTTTTATTTTTATTTCTAGAGGTCCAACCCCACCTGCTGTGCCTGGTGAGTGTGTCCCAGGCAGTTCTGGTGACAGGGATGTGAGGGAGCCCCTGCTGAGTGCCTGACATGGTTCTGTGTCAGCACAGACTCAGACACAGGCAGGAGTTCAGCATCACCTGGTGCAGGTGGCTCAGTCACAGTTCTCATTCACAGCTCCAAAAAACTCAGACACTGTAAGCTGAATGTCAGGAARGGAATGCAGTGAGCTCCCCGAGGATGGATGGGTTTGTGATTGTGGCAGGAGGTAAAATACCCATCCTTGGGTGGATGGAGCTTTGCAAAATGGGACTGAGCAGCCTCTGAAGGATAAAACAGGTTCCCAAGCATGTCAGAGTTTCTGTGAGGACTGGCACTCACAGGGGACACTGAGGCTGGGTTGTAGGGGAGGGAGGAACCTGGCCATGTTTATTTTGACCTCAGAGTGGCTGCAGTGTGCAAGGTGGGACCTTGGAGCTGTCAGGAGCTGTTCCTGGATGAGTTGTTATGGTAACTGAGCCAATGCCCTCAGATGGATTCTTTCAGGTGGCTCCAGGCCAGAAAAATCAACACCAATAGATTCCAGATAATAGACTTGTGCTGAACTCAGGGCTGGTGTCTACTTTATTTAACCTACTCACCAGTGACTTCCTGAACTCCATTCTCCAGGCAGGCCATGGATGATGAGAAAAGCTGCCTGGCCTCAGTGAAGCTTCCAAAGGGCTGAGGGGACCCAAGTGCTGTGGCTGGGTCTGTGCCAGTAAATCCAAAGTGCCTGGGACATTCTCCTGCAGTTAGARAACAGCTGGCACACAATGGCCAAGGCTTTCCTGTTAAATCCTTGCTCTCCAAACCTGCCATGGACACATCCAGGCATCCCAGAAGGAGCAGCTCCTGGCCCMTGCACCTGGATTGAGCCTGAGACTGCAGTGCAGTGCTCCAGCACTGAAACAGAGAGAGAAGTCCAGACACTGCCTGATTTATCAGCACAGCCCTTACCTGGGTGACAGCCAGAGGAGAGGAGCCTGGAACTGAGAGCAAAAGCTCTGTCAGTGTGCTTCCAGCACATCCAGATCCAGCTGGAGCTGCACATCCCCAGGAACAGGCACTGGGGATCAGCCCCTGCCACCTCTGTGGGAACAGCTCCTGGGTTAAGCAGTGCATTCAGCAGTTCAGGGCAGTATTCCTCCATCTCCCACTGAACATCACAGTGCAGGGAATAACGAGCAAGGAGCAGCTGATCCCATGTGCCCACTGTCCAGCACTGCTGCTCCCTGGCTGTTTGGAGCTCCCCAGGCAGCAGAGAGCAGAGTTCAGAGCAGCCCTGCCAGCTCAGCACTCCCACAGCAGCAGCAGAGCAGCAGAGCAGCTCCCTGGGCCCTGCAGCACCTCCTGAGCCAGCCCAACGGGTTCTGCCTGGCGTGGCCAGGGCTGCCAGGGCTGCTCACACCCTGCAGGATCCCTGCCCAGCCTGCTCTGTTSCTCTGGGTGCTTTTCCATCCGTGCTGGGGGCCTGTTCTGCTCCTGCCAGGACCCACTGCTGGGCACTGATGGCTTGAGCACCACATGGCCCCTGAGCTGGGGCATTTCTCTGCTTGTTTCATTCCCATTTCAGCTCTTGCTTTGCTTGTTTYACCCACCAGCAAACCATGTCACTGTAATATGTCACTCTCTAGGGCAGAAACTGTTTTTCAGCGCGTTCTCTGCTCAGCCTCTGCTGCAGCAGGGTTGCAATTTCCGTCAGCACAGCAGTGATGTGATTAACAGGCTCTGCACAAAGGGGAATTGCAGCCTGGGTGGGTGTGATACTCACAGTTCTGGCCRGCCCATGTGTTTTCCCAGGGTGAGGGGTCATGGTGACTGATCTCCAGAATGSCTTGCTCCAACTTTCAAACATTAAGGTCTAAATAAATTCTCAGCATTAGSTGGTGTGCTGAGCCCTTTCCTGCCAAGCTGCTGCCTTTAAGTGAATTTTTATGACTTGAGTTACAAACCCCAGAAAAATACGAGCAAGAAGTGGAAATGCTGACTTGGCCTTTGCTAAATGCCAATTATCTACAAAGGCATTAAGTGGGGAGGGGAGGATGAAAAATGGGGTCATTTCCATGTTTTCTCTGGTTCAGAGCAAACTGTCCCACGAGCCCATTGCAGGAACACACAGCATGCAGAGTGACCATTAATATTTATAGGCACAACACTGCAGAGCTTGGCAATCACAGCAGCTCCACTTGTGGAATGAGCAGCACTTGTGGAATTAACAGCAAACTCTGTCTGGGTGGAGCCTCAGAGCAAAAGAGTAAGTGAGCAAAATAGGAAGATTTTCAGGGAGAACTGAAGGAGATGCTTGCCTTTGATGGGGAGGGTCCACACTTCACTGAGTTGGTGAGACAATAAAACCAACTCTTAAATCCTCAGGACTGCTGGCCAAATGCAGCTGTGTTCTCACTGTCCTCTCTGCTCCTGTGGTTCCCAGCATTGCATGGACTGCTCCTGTCACAGTTCCCACAGTTCTTCACTCAGTGCATTTCCAAAGACACTCTCAGTGCAACATGGATTTATAATACCTAAAAATCTGCCTGAATAATGCCCAGACTCACATTGGTACTGTAACCTCAGTTACAAYGCAGCCTTCTCCCAGTCTGCATTCMCAAAGTCCCAGTGGCATTGAGRGACAGCACCTGAAATGCTGTAAAASCTCRTTGTGCTGAGAAGCTGAGTCACAGGCTGCCCTCAGCCCAGGGCTGTCCCTCACTGGGTGGTGACAGCCCAGCCACACATGAGCACACCTCAGAAATATCTGAGGGAACTCCCCCAGCATTGCTCAGTCACCCCATGAAATGTGTCCCCAGTATTTGGGCATTTCTGTGCCACAGAAAACCCTTTGGAATGGGTGAGGTTGGCACAACCCAATTTTCCTTTATGTTAAAAAAATCAAGGAGATTTCAGGTAGAGCCTGGACACTCCCCACATTGCACCCAGCCCTGGGAAAAGCAATAGGAGATTGGCCAAAGGTGCTTGGTTAGGAACCAGGAAAAAAATATTAGAAATCCCACTTTCTTTTTAATGTAGTCACAAAAATTGARCAGGGACTTTGAGCACCAGGCTCTGGATTTTCAGAAATGGCCACTGACTTCAGCTGGGCCCTCTGAACTCAGCACAGAGTTAGGATCTCCTGGTGAATTTTGCATTTCTGCAGTTCCCCCCTGCTCCTGCAGCTCGAGGGAAGGTGCACAGCACCTGTGGGACCTGGCATCACTGTGTGAGCTCCATCCACTCACATCCCCCAAATCCTTTGTTACTCTCAAAAATTCAGGCTGTAAAGATCRGGAGAATAAATACTGGGCACCACAACAAATAGAAGTGCTTCTGCCATTAAAATCCAGGTGAAAAGGAGGAGCTGAGCCAAGTTAATCAGAGAAGTGAAATGAGATGTTGGAGAAAGGGGCCACGGGTGACTTGGGGCTTGCAGTTAGCTGAGTGATGTGAAATCTCCTGTGTCTGGCTGAGCTCTGAAAGGAAATGCTTTATTAAATCTTCTTTTAAGAGATTTCAAGCTGCCTCTGGACTGGAAAATGGGACCATTCCAGTGTGTGGGATATAATCAGGAGCTGAAGTCTTTAGTGCAGGTTTTTCTGCAGAGGAAACTCTGATCAGCATAGACACATAACTCAGAGGGCTCAGGATTTAGGAAGATGAATTAGACACAGCATACCCACAGCATACCTCTGCTGCCCAGTATCCCCAAAAGGCTTCACAGAATTAATCATGCTGGCAGCAACAACCAGGCACTAGGAAAGGCAGTGCAGGTGGGCATAAATCCACCACACTGAATCAAAGCTGTCCTGTGGGCCAGTGAGCCCAAGGTCCATTATCCCAGCTTTCATCCCCACCAGAACGCGGTGCTTGCTGTGATTGATCTCCCATGCACTGGTTCTCCTGGGAACCTCCACTCTCACTGGGTTTGCTGCTGGGATTCAGACACATTTTGGGCAGCTGCAGCCTCTGGCCAGCCCAGCCCAGCCCTGCTCGTGCTTTGCTGTGAGCTGGCAGCTCTTGTCCTGTCCCAGCAGGGCTGTGCCWCCCCCAAATACCTGCAGGAAGGATTTCCTGCAAAGCACCGAGGAGACACAGGCAGAGAAGGACAAGTGAGAGGTTTCCAGAACACTCTGCCATGTCCCACAATCTCCCTGCCCTTTTTCTTGTCGTGTCTCTCCCTCTGTGCTTGGCCAGTACCCAGGAGAACGAGACCTGAGCCAGGCAGCAGCACCCACATCTCCTCTCCTTTCACAGCRTGTCTGGATATGAAGAGCCTGGAGTCTCAATCCTGCTGGAAATGGCAGCATTCGAGTTCCTGCTCTGCCTTCGGCAGCCCCCGCCGAGAAAGTGCCCCAAGGGTCTGAGACACACCGAGCATTTCCCTTCCTCTGCACCGCCCCCGTGGAGCTCCTCGCCTACCTTTTATTATTGCTGACCAGGAGCAGGACAGAACCGTTCTGGATGTTGGCTTCTTTGAGAGTCTCGTGCTCCTCCAGCTGCCTGGAGTTGTAATAAAACGTCTTCTTCCAGGAGGTGATGCCCTCCCGCACCAGCAGAGCCCGCAGGTCCATCACCGTGTCCCTGGGCCGCACGGTCAGGGGCATCATCAGGTCCTCATCGGCCAGGTGCACCTTGATGTGGTACCTCTTCCACCGGGAGAGGCTCCTGCGCAGCGTGTCCATGGTGGCGGCTCGGCAGGGCCGGAGCAGAGCGGAGCATCCAGCCGGGAGATGTGGGGATGTGGCTCCGAGCAGAGGCTGCTCACAGCTTTTAACACGTCCTGCCAAACCTGTTCTCTCGCAGTTGCCACGCTGCATGCCTCGCATTCCAGGGAAGAGCTCACCTGGCTCCACGAGCCTGCTGGCTGGGAAACGTGGCCATGAATCATCTCCACACACCCCTGAATCCCTTCATAATTACAGCGTCTTCAGCGAGTGCTCCTCATTCCAATGGCTCGCAGAGGGCTTTGAAAGCCGGATCTCCACAGACATTAGGAACGTGGGTGCATGTGAGAAATGAATGGGTTTAGCAACCTCCTGTCTCCTGCTCTAAAGAGCTGCCAGCTGGGGAGAAGATCAGTTAGCAAAGGAGGCATTTAGCAAGCTCACAGCTATTTAACGTGGCCACTTTAATGAAGAAAAGTACAGCTGCATGGTGACAAATTCCTGCCAGAGGAGAGCCACAGCACCCTGATGAGACAGAGCCYGGCTGTGTGAGCACCTCTCATCACGGCAGGACAGATTTCCCCGGGTGATGTGCACAGTTACTGCTCACAGACAGTCCGGGACCCTCCAGGAGGGRCAGGACTCGCTCCCCATCACACCCTCATCTGTCTGACAGTGTCTCACAAGGGCTCCTCCATGGGTCACCCTTGATTTCCTCTCCATTCCGGATCTCTGGCTCACTCAGGGCTGCAGCACGTGAGAGATCAGCCCCACAGCAGGCACAGAGCCCTGAAGTGCCCAGAGGAACCAGCCAGGCTTTGGGAAACACAGTGGAACCCCTGAGAGGAAGGAGCTGATGTCTGTAATTGAGTGATCCTGCCAGGCAGACCCTGGCAGTCACAAGATGATACTTCAGAGCAAACACCATGAAGATAAGGAAGCTGTTTTTGCTCTTTTTCTCAAAAAGATCAAGTCACCCTCTTATCTTGTAGGTGACTTTCCTGCAGCCCATATTACAGGCATTAATTCCCTCGTCCATTCTTCTCAGCATAGATCAGTATTTTCAGACCAAAGTACTGCAAGACAGTTGAGTTCAGGGTCTGCTCTTCACTAAAAAGGAGCTGCTCTTGCCCAGCAGATAACAAAACACTCTGATTTGCAGATAAGGCAGCAGTCAGCTCCCTTTGAGAATGAGMGAAGTGTCCAYGCTCCCATGGGRGAACAAGGAGGTTTCCACCTTTCTTCCACCCCTCCTTTTTCCCTGCCCAGCACGTTATCTGTGCCAAGAACAGATATCTCCATTTACAGGCACTGGAGATTTCCCTGTGCAGCTGAGAAGAACTGAAGCTTCCACTACAGCATTTTCTTTTCAGCTTGGGTCACTCCAAAGGTCTGATTTGTTGTGGTGGGGTCTGGGATTCTTGGCTTTTGCTGTGCCTCTGAGTTGCTGCAAAGGCTCCAGGTGAGTCACGCCATGCCTTGGTGTTTCTGTTTACTCACCTGTGGTGTAACACATGGTCATTAAGCACTTGTGGGAAACAGGAACTGCATTTAGCACAGTCATGGTTTGGGAGCATTTCAGGATGCCTGATCTGCAAATATTGCCAATAACCTTGAAGACAGAACAAGACTACCCCGATTAGAGATGGAGAGASTGAGGGATAAAGCTGTTCTAACCAAAAACAGGCAGAAGGTCAGGCTCTGGTCCCCATATCCAGGCACCTCAGTGAGGGCTCTCATTTTCAGAGCTGCAGAACCCCTCAAGCCCAGAGCCTGGTGATTCCTTCTTCACTTGGGAAGCCAAACTTCATCCCTGGTGTAAAGCCAGARTCTCAGGGGTAAAAGCAGAGGTCTGATCCAATTCCCAGAGGCAGCCAAGGGCAGGCTGTCCTTGCCAGCAGCCAGCCCTGGAACAGGCCCCACACACAGCGTGCTCGGAGGGCTCTGGCCAGCAGAACTCGCCCAGGGAGTGCCAGGGGGGAGCAGAAGGCACTCTGAATTCTGCAGAGCCTGTCTGGTGTCAGCCAGTCCATCAGCTCCATCCTCCCAGCATACGTGACAGCCTGACAGTTGCCAAATACCTCCCTCAGACACCTTGCAGACAGATCCTGTTTATTTTTAGGACAGCTCTTTTCCCATCAAGGCTCAGATGCAAGTCATTGCAGAGAAAGGAGGGATGGGGGCAGGAAGGAAGCAGCCATTASTTTTATTTCTTTGCCTGTGATGTGGTTGCAGACTTTCCTCATTGCACCCCCATCTGCCCACACTGGGACCCTTCATTTTGTGGAAAGGGATGATTTCCTGGCCTATGGAAGCAGGAGAAGGAGAAGCAGAGCAGTGAAGTCAGCTTATGAAATATTGAAGCAATGAAATCCTCACTGGAACATGTGAATGTCTAATGCCAGTTTCAATTAATTCTGGATTTTTCATTAAACCACTATTAAAAGCAAGAGGACAGCAGAAATGAGGGGAATTGACTTGAGCAGTATATTAAATACCTTAGTTTTGCTTGAGGATGTTTTATTATCTGTCCAAAGCAATTATTTCACCAGCTCCTGACGGTCTGTGGGCTAAACTGAGGCACAGGGTAGAGTTCTAGATGGTCTTTCCTCAGAATTATTTTAATTTCTGTCCCCTGCCCTGCACCTGGCAGCCTGTCTCTGGTGATGTCTCTGCCRTGTCATATCTGGAGGATAAGACATGGACTTCTGGGAATCCACAATCAAGTGTCACTCTGGCATTATTTACAAATCAAATACAAACTTGTTGACTTAAGCTTTTCCCCATATTGAGGGCAAACAAAAGACATGCAAATATTCAGAGACGTTCATTAGGAAAGCCTGAAAAGCGATTTAAAACCCAGGTGGGCTGGGATTTTTTTTTTTTTTTTATGGACAGAAAAAATAAAGCAACAGCATTTCTARAATGTCTCCTCTTCTGTTCTCAGAGCTTCCTTACTCCATTGACAAGAGCAAAAGAGAAGCACCTGCCTAAATTGGGTGCTTTGTKAAGATGTCTSGAGATGGTTGAGATGATCTTGGGCCTTACAACTTCTTCTCATAATGACAGAATAGAGACATTCATGTCTGAGGTGAGTGGGGTTGGCTGTTTGACAGGAGCTGTTTTTGCTGTGCTTCTTGAAAAGGGCAACAGAGAAGTGGGATGCTGCCCAAAAGGAAAATAAAGGTTTTTATAAGGAAATGAAGGTTTCAAGATGGAAATCAAGGTTTCAATGTGGAGATCAGGGTTTCTTGCTACCAGGAAATAAAGGTTTCTTTATTTTCTGGTGCAGTCATAGGGAAAGTGAAACATCTCGGAGAAAACTGATCCTGACTGCCCTGGCAGAACCTGTAAGTCTTTGAGGAAATCACTCAGCCAGGGCTGTGGTTGTGCCAAGGCAGAGCCTTTGCTGTTCCTCTGATGCCAGGACTTGTGGTGAGTGGTGCTGAACACTGAGGATTTGCCTCTGGTGTCTCTTGGGGGTCACTTTGTGTTTGGGAGCAGAGAGAGAACAGGATTTGAAGCAGGAGAGGTGACCCTGGTCAGGCTGAGCAGATTTTACCTGCAGCTTTACAACCCTGGGTACTCAAGAGGGGCTTTYTGACAGACTCCCACCAAGGCTCAGCTCAGCTGGTGGGCACATCCTCAACCCAAACACRGCTCTGCTGCTCCATCACCAAAGGTGCAGAGGGAAGGCTGCAGCTGTGTGAACTCTGACCCCCCACTCTGGGGCTGGGAAAGGCTGGGCAGGCTCAGCAGGGAGAAAACAAGGTGATAAATATTCACTGCAATATGCAGCTGTCACCTGATTCATCCGTGCCTCAGGTATCTCAGGCGATGGGGCAGCTGAAGGCACTGGTATTTATATTTTTAAAGCAGCAGGGGCCCCAACTGGAGCTGTACCACCTCGTGCCAAGATGAGGAAGGCCAGGGCTTTACTCCTCCTGAGATGGGCTGGGCTGTGAAATGACTGGGCTCACTTTGTATGTCAAGTTACATCTACAGCAAACGAACAAAGAGCTAATAAATGATTAGTAAATGCTTTGAGAAATGAGTAATTAAATGCAACAGCTTTTKAAGAGTCCAAGGGATGAGCACAAAATGTGTAAGCCCAAGTGATAAGGCTTTCTCCTGATACAACTTATCTGCAGCACACTGCTCACATCTGCAAGAGGGCTTAGGAACACCATTAACTTCTGGTGCACCAGGAAAAAAAGAGCCTTTCTGTGATAGAGGAGCACTTCTCCTGGGGATTAAGACAAAATCCTCCTTGTTTAGACATTTTAAATCCAGAAAAGCTGGAAGGTGCTTACTTTAATGTATGTGGGAGCTGTAAGTGTCAAGAGAGCCCCAAGCTCCCATCCTTGCCTGGCGTGGGGGAAAGTGCCAGCATCTTCCTGCCCTGTTCTGAGCCACAGCCAGGAGCTCTCATCTGCCCCATCAGTATAATAGAGTTGTTTTTGGGGTTTTTTTAAGATGGTGCTGTCATTCCTTCTGCTACAAATGAGGATTTCTGCCACTCACACAGCTGAAGTCACCAAGCAGATCCTGCTGCAGGTACCCAAATCAGATTCCAAAAAACCCCACAACTGCTCTGGCCAGCTGCCCAGCAAAAATACCACACTGCTGGGAGTCGGTGGAGTGTTTGGCATGGAATTGAACTTCACACAGGCTCCAGGGAAAAAAAAAAAGGTGTTTATATTTAGTTTTGATGGAGCAAACCTGCCTGAACACAAATGAACCTGCAAGTTTTCTGAGGGAAAGTTGGATGTGAGTTGGTGACATTTTCTGGTGGAAAAGGCAATGTGATGGAAAAAAACCTGGTAATGCACATGTTAAATGAACCAGTCAAGTGCAGACAATGGAAAAGCTGAAAAATTGATACGGAGGAAAGCATTTTGTGGTGGTAGCTATTCCTCATTGCAGTTCTTTCTAACTTCCCACATGGGAGATTCATGRCCCTCAGAAGAAGTTGGGATGTGTGGGGTTTGGCCCGAGGCAGCCCATGACTCACTGCCCTCAGAGGGYTGGCAGAGGCTGAGAAATAACCAGGACACCAAAATGGTGGTGGAAACAGCAAAACAAAAGACAAATGAGTTAAGTGATGGAAGAGCAAAACAACCAAACCTCAGTGCACAAAGGAGGATTTGGATGGAGAGGGAGAGCAAGTGCTTGTGCCACTGAGCACTCAGGGGAGCTGCCATCCCAGCTCCACTCCTTTCAGGTGAAACAAATTCAGGTGCCTCAGCCTTCAGAAGTGAGATGGGTGGAAATAGCAGATTTGAGGCTCCGTGAGCCATTCCGGCTGCAAGCACCATCATTTTCCAGAGGCTGGAGGAAAGGGAGGGGATGCGTGGATCTGCATTGCCATCTAACGGCAAGGGAGAGCTTGGAGCAGTGGCTGCGGGCCAGCGATGGGCTGSAACAGTGAAAAACCAGGAGGAGATGGCCAACAGGGACACTCCTCTGCTCTAAATGCAAATCCTGCCTCTGCAGCTGAAAGATCTCACCGATGGAGACCAGAGAAAAATCTTCTGCTGTCGGCTGCTGATTCCTTCTTCTCTAAGATCCACTCCATTCTGTATTAGAAATCTCAGCTCGCATTCAGGGTGGCTTTTGCTTCCYTCTGCTGCACCCAAAGCTGGCAGTGAGGCTTCCCAAGCAGGTGTGTATCTCAGGTATTGAGTGAGTTCTGCCATCCTGTTCAAAATTCATTATCTCAGGTGTTCAAAGACCCTGCTGGGAAATGCAGCTAACCAGGATTATGGAAGAAAAGAGGTTGATGTCCCTTGGATAACCAGGATTATGAAAGAAAAGAGGTTGATGTCCCTTGGATCTAGGCACAGGAAAAGCAGATCTACAACTTCCATCACACTCAGCCCAGCACCTCGTGTTCATCAGTGGTCAGGAACGGACACTTCATGAGAAGGTTATCAGAGAGGGGGGATTTCAGGCTGGAAATAGCACACACACACTGAGAAAGGGTASAGGGAGAGCCCACAGAGCAAAAACTTCACTGAGATGTGAGGGTTGACAGATCYTGTCATTTAAAAGGAAATGTCAGGAAGAGACAAGTTTGATGTTCAGTCTAGTACTGACACACCATATTATATCGCTTCTACAAACAGAAAATTTACAGGAGAGTGGATTGTAAGGAGATATTTGTGTTAGTAAAACGAAGGAATTTAATTTTAAAGGTAAAGGATTATCAACAGCTTCTTTCTTCTGCTTTGAATTGCTTCTAGCCTTGATACATGCAGCTGTGGATATGAGTAGAGCTCAATCAGTGTGAGAGAGAGGAAGGAGATCTTTCATGACCAAAGTTTGGAGCAGAGAAGGAGCTGCAGGAGAAACTGGGGGATATGAAGTGTCTGTTTTTCCCAGCTAGTGAAATGGGCCGTGTTGTGGGTCTCAGCTAACTGCTGGGCCACAACAACAAAAAAAGAAAAAAGGAGTAGGGATTGACAGGAGAGAAAATGTTGAGACCTGCCAGACTTCGGGCCACAGGTCTGACCACCCCCAGTGTGCTCAGATGCCTGCTGTGACAAGCTTCCCATGCAGCCTGCTGCCAAAGGAATGAGCACATCCCCAACAATCCAACTTCATTTCCTTCTGGTATCCTCTCGTATTTACACACCAGCYTTGCCAAGCTTTGCTCAGCCCAAACAATCCCTCAGAAAG
>CADDXX010001003.1:7804-79255 GCA_902810485.1 Alauda arvensis | reverse complement strand
CCGCTCCCCTCAGCCCGCCCGGAGCCGCCGCCATCTTGGCGCCGCCTCACACAGCCCCGGGGCCGCCGCCATCTTGGGGCGGGGGGAGGCCGCGCCTCAGGCGCTGCGCGTCAAATTCAATTCTTTTAATTTAAACCTCTGCAAATCCTTGTCGTGTTTTAACCCCGGCTGCCTGCCGAGCACCGCGGAGCCGCTCGCCTGCTCGCCCACTAGAGAGTCAGGAGGGTAAAAGCTGGGTTGTAAAGGAAGTTTAATAGGGAAAACAAAAGCTGTGCACAAAGGAAAGGAGAACAGGAATTCATCGCTGTGGGCGGGCGTTCCGCACTCCCAGCAGAACAGGGCCCATCCCATGGAGTGGGGACATGGGAACACAAATGCCATCGCTCCAAAAGTCCCCCGTTTGCTGTCATTGTTACACCGAGTGTGATGTCAGGTCTGGAATATCCCGGCTGTGTCCCCTCCCCAGCCTGGCGCTGTAAGGAAAGGCCTTGGCTCTGTGCAGGCTCAGCAATAACAAAAACATCTCTATATYCTCAACTCTKTCTTCAGCACAAATCCAAAACACAGCCCCGTGCCAGCCACTGGCCAGGAAATGAACTCTATCCGAGACACGGGCATTGTGCTGGTGTTGGCTTTGTGTCTGTTTTACCATCGTGTTTAGCTCAATAAAGGGCAGATTTTTCCTAAAAAATCTCTCCCAAATACCCTTCAGTGCTGTGCCAACTGAGCCCCAGAGGAGGAGGAAGTTCTGGTGCCCTCCTGGCTGGGGATGCTGTAAGCACTGAGGGGTTGTGCAGGGAGTTCAGAGCAAAGAGCATCCTGTGGGACCTGCACTGGGACACAGCTGGGGCAATGGGACCTGCACTGGGACACAACTGGGGCAGTGGGACCTGCACTGGGACACAGCTGGGGCAATGGGACTGGGACGCAACTGGGGCAATGGCAAGGCTGGACAGCAGGAAAAGGTTCTTCCCCAGAGGGTGGCTGGGCACTGGACTCATTCCCCAGGGAATGGGCACAGCCCCAAGGCTKCCAGAGCTCCAGGAGYGTTTGGGCAMCACTCTGAGGCACAGGATGGGATTRTTGGGGGTRTCCTGCAGASCCAGGAGTGATCCCTGTGGGACTCATCTCAGTACATCCCACTGCTCTATGCAGGGTAGCAAAGTCAGAAAGTGCCATAGATCAGCACATCAGAACCTCAGGACAAGGCTGTGTTGGGCTGTGAAGGGATGGAATGGTTTAGGGGATGTGTTTAATAGAGCTGCAAAAGGAGCAGAGCTCATTCTGGGGCTGTTGGATGCTCTGCTTGGTGTCCTGTGTCAATGGAACTACTCCTGTTCTCCTCAGAGCCTGCTCTTCCCTGGCAGGGTGAAGGTCACTCCTCCATACAGCAGCAGGAATAATTTACAGTGCTCATCAGAGTGCAACTTCAGGCGTTGTTCAGTTCCCCGAGTATTTAGTGAGGGAAATTTCAAGGCACTCAAACTCACTGAGTTTGCCTTGAGCCTGAACTTGACATCTRAATTTGAGCTCTGTTATGCATTATACTATCACACATTTTAGCTAGTTCCTTAACACCAGTGCTTATTTTTACTGCAAAAACCTCTGCTGTCTCATATCCTGCATCTCTTTATAACTTAAATTTAGCTACCTCTTAAGCATAAAATTTTTTTAATTAATTTATTTATTTTGTGCATGGATTTATTTTGGGAGTAACCTAAAGAGATCCTTGYCTTCATTAGCCTCATGCCATTATTCCAGGAAAACATGCCATSCCCAGAACTCGCTGGGTTGGTTCATTGCTCTGCACACACAAAGGGGAGCTAATCAGCTTTTCTTCAAGCATGTGTTCATATGTCAACACTTCTGCTTCTGTCAGAAGCTTAAAAATGGAAACAGTTTTCTCTTTAAGAAAACAGGACCCAAATAAGGAGATGGAGTGCTGAAGATTCCTCTAGTGAGGCTGTTCCAGCTCATTCCTTACAAAGGCTGTGGATGGAACACCAGAGAAGAGGCCAATAGATCTGGGWTTTGTCCAGGGGGCTCTGGGTTTAAAGCTCTCTCAAACCACTTGTGGCTCATTTTCTCTGTGACTTGCCTGGGTACAGCTTCTTTCTCTGTCCAAAGCTGTTAAAAACCTACAGTTTTACTGATCAGATTCTTTCAGTTGTGTGCCAGATCCAGCCTGTCCTTTAGCAAAAATGGAAGCTATCAAGAAAAAGATGCAGATGCTSAAGTTAGACAAGGAGAATGCCATTGACAGAGCAGAGCAGGCTGAGACYGATAAGAAGGCAGCTGAGGACAAATGCAAGCAGGTAAGTGGAAATAAAATCCCTGGCTGTGTGTGTGCTGTGGAAATAAGTGTAACAAAATACTGTGTGGTGATGTTCTGATTCAGAAAGCAAAATAATTTGGAGTCAGTTTTCTGTTAATCTTCTTTTGAAGTTTTTTTGCCTTTTTGTTATGCTTGCACAGCCAGGACTGGGCTGTAACTTCTCAGCCATCTCAGGTTTTCCAAAATTAACACCATCCACAGATTATTAACAGTACTTTGTCTAAGTTTGCTTGAATCTTACATAATTGTCCTAATTTTCTCATGCTTTGATTCCGTGCAGAAGGCCTTTACATATTTAAAATCAAAGCTGGAAACCCTGACACCTGTAGGACTACTGCTAATGAAGTCAACTGTGTCTAAACATTAATTAAACCTCTCCTTGAAGTGAATTAATAAAGTTCACTTCAAGTTCTTGGTGCAGAGAGTGCCCCTTAGAGGTGCCAGCTGAGACTCAACAGGAGATACGTTCTCCTATTTTTTTGGTCGGGAATAATGGGAAATATTTTTATTTGAATGCTGTTCTTTTAACAGCATTCTGATGATGATATTGTCATATTCTTTTACTTTTCARTGTCTTTATTTTGGGTGTCTGTCTCCTTTTTGAACTTCATTATTTCCAGAATGATTTTGAAATGTTAGCTGACTACATTCAGGTTTTTACAGCACTTCTTGTAAAAGTACCACATCTTTGCCTTTTATGTTCTCTAAATTTGTCTGCTTCCACATCTTCCACACTGCTCGAATATGTTACAAGCATTCATCTGGCCTAATACTTCTTCTTTAGAAAAAKAAATCTTTGATCTTACTCCTCTTCTCTGAATTGTCTCAAAAATTTCAGCTCCTTTTTTAATGTGGGCACAGTGCTCAAATAATTACTTTAATATTGATGCACAAAGCCAGCATCTGCCTCATGCTGCTCAGTGTCCCTCTGCTAGAACATCCAAGGCAGGTTTGCAGCTCTCTCTCACTCTCTGGTTACTCTCTCACAACAACATTCCAGAATAGCACACTGCCAAAAACGCCTCCTAAACTGCCAGTGAAACTGAAAAGAAGGAACTACACCACAACACAAACTATTTTGATAGAGTAAATTTCTGTGAAGGTGGGAGCTGAGTGGATAAATCAGCGTCTCAACAGACTGAGCTGGTTTGTGTTGCAAATGAGGGGATGGAGCAGATGGGTTTGCAGGCCCACCCTTATCAGCAGCGAGCCTTTGATAACGTGAATTCTTCAGGGAGCAGGAGGCACTGTGTCACTGAGCATCTCCCAGCAGGTTATAAATAGCACCATTCTAGTGAACAATATGGATTTATATGGTATGGAGGAGGCTGAGCCTGGCTGTGTGATGAAGCCTGTGCTTTTCGGGCACAGTTAGAGAATCATCCAGGCTGGAAGGGACCTCCCGAGGTCACCGAGTGCCACCCCTGGCAGGTCCCTCCCACATGCAGAGTGCCTCATTTGGGTTGAGGTGTYCTGAGCCACACACAAAGATCGTTAAAGGAAGGATGACTAATTTTGTTCAGTTGTGCAGGAACTGAATAATTTCCCGAAAAATCACCAGGTAATTGTGTTTGAACAAACCCCAAAAGGATAGAATTTTAAAACATCTCCAATTACGCTACAAAACCGCTGCAAAAAAATCTGCTTTGTCAAAAAAAAAAATAAAGTGAGGTGGAGAAGGGCTTACACGAAGTTCTGTRTTAAATCAGATCCTGTGTGTGGTGGCAGGCAATGTTGTTCAAGGATGACACATTTTTAATCCTTCCCTGGCAGYTGCTATCAGTCATTCTCAGACTACCAGCAGAACTTTGATCTGGTCTTTTGTGGCTTTTTGTCTGTTACACTGGGTTAAAACTACTAGCAAAGAGTGGTTTTATCATATTAAACTGATACTACATCGGTATGCTCACTTTGGGGTTTTTTTGTCTTGAAAGGTMGAGGATGAGCTGGTAGCTCTGCAGAAGAAGTTGAAAGGAACTGAAGATGAGCTGGATAAGTACTCAGAGGCTCTCAAAGATGCCCAGGAAAAACTGGAGCAGGCTGAGAAGAAGGCCACTGATGTAGGTACCCACGGCTAACACTTGGCTGTAACTGCTCTGTGTATTTGTAGGCACCTCCCTGGTTCTGTGCACTTCTGTCGAGGGACAGAAAGGCGGGATTACGGTGCAGGGTGTGTTCATTTCCTCTCTCCCCTGCTAAAGGGAGCAGGATTGTTCTGCACCGAGAGCGGGGCAGCAGCTGGGGCTCCACGGGCACCCGGAGGGGACCTGCTGGAACCCTGGGGTCCTCCCCCGCCGGAACGGACGGGAATYCTTTAGGGAAGGAGAAATCTCCTTTAACAGAAGTAAACAAAATGGTGACTTGTGTGGGAAATGGGACGGCAGCAGAACTGTGCCGTGGCACMAGGATGCCCTTTGCCTTCATGCCCGCGGCAGGGTTAAAGGCCAGTGCRGGCTCCCCGCCACACCCCGCGGTGGCACGGACACAGCGCGGGCAGCGCCCGGCAGCAGCGGGGAAAGCTCCGCGCTGGGAGGCGCGGCTGGGGAGCTGCGAGCCCCGGGCAGGGCGGGTGATGAGTGGGGCTGTGATCACTGGGCAGGACGGGGGATGAGCGGGGCTGTGAGCAGTGGGCAGGACGGGGAACAAGCAGGGCTGTGAGCCCGGGGCAGGACGAGGGATGAGAAGGACTGCGAGCCCCGGGCAGAGGACGGGGGATGAGCAGGGCTGCGAGCCCCAGGCAGGACGGGGAACGAGCGGGGGATGAGCGGGGCTGCGAGCCCCGCCCCGGACGGGGAACAAGCAGGGCTGTGAGCCCCAGGCAGAACGGGAACCATTGGGGTCTGTGAGCCCCAGGCAGGGCGGGCGGGGAGCGAGCGGGGTAAGAGCGGGGGATGAGCGGGGCTGCGAGGCGCGGGCAGCACCGGGACCCGCGGGGACGAGCACCGCGGCCGTGCCCGCGCCTCCCCAGCGCTACGTCACCCCCTCCACCTCCAGGCGCGTGACGTCAGCGGGCCATAGAAAGGCGCGCGCCCGCCACGTGCAGCCGCCGCGCTGCGCTCGCTCCCGCCCGCGCCCATGGCCGCGCCGAGCTCCCTGGAAGCCGTCAAGAGGAAGATCCAGTGCCTGCAGCAACAGGCCGATGAGGCGGAGGATCGCGCCCAGGTCCTCCAGCGGGAGCTGGACCTGGAACGGGACCTGCGGGAGAAAGTGAGACCGCCCGGGCTGCCTTTGCTCGCCTCTCTCGGTCGCTCTCTCCCGGGCTGCTCCTTCCTTCCTGTCTCTGGCTCTCTCTCGCTGGGGCGCGCCCGGCTCTTCCCCCTGCGCTGCGGGAGGACGGGGCTGCMTCCATCCCTGCGGCCGCCGCCGTCCCCGGGCTGTCCCCGCTCCGCTCCGCACTTTGCCCGCCCCGCGGGAGCCCCCGCAGCGCCCGCCCCATCCCGGCCCGGCCGCGGGCACCGGGGCGCGGCCCCGCCCGGCTCGGGGCTCGCCGCTGCGGAAAAGGCGCTCGAGCAGCGATGGGCGCTGGGGAGCGGCTGAGAGTGGAGTAGGAAATGGCCGGGTAATGAGGGAAAAGCGCTGCATGACACGGAGCGGGGAGTTCCCGCCTCTGGGCGCCGCACCGCTGGCTGCTGCACAGCTGGGAAATGTCCGAACTGCTGCAAAATCACTTTCCGTCCTGCTTTTCACAGAGAAACGCGAATTCTCCGCTATAGCGTGCGGCTCTCCCGGGGTTGGACAGCTGGTTTCACTTAGATTTGTGTGCGATCAGCCTTCCCGGCATCTTCCTGCTATTTTATCACATGTCAGCGAGTTAGTTTTACCGTATAAGGACTGCGGGCTGCTGCTGGGAGAGGTGGAGCCAGGCTCACCCCAGATTCCCAGTGGCCCCGGCTCCATAGCTCTGGAATCTTGCTGAAGTAAAAAGTGACTTAAAAAGCGCCCTGCTTAGAGGAAGGAGCTGCTGCCACAGGACAGATGCCAGTTCTGGCCATGATCGATGCCTTGGGTATAAATCGGGAAGTTAAATCACTGCACTGGGTTAAAACAGATGAAATGTTGGATAATTTATGACTAGAGGAATCCTGGGTCAGCTTCCATTTGGATCAGCCACTGAACTCCTTTCCAAGATGGCTCAGAAGTGAATGGAAACCACTTCCTCCAGCTTAGGAGTGGTCAGTGACCAAATTTGCTGAGCTGCAGCAAACCATTTTTTCTTTTTTTTTCTTTTTTTTTTCCAAAGTGATTTAACATAAAGCATAAAACAGTCGCCCCTGCAGGGTCTGTATCCTGTAAAAGTGTTTGGGGAAAAAGAAAAGCTAATTTTGTACAYGGCAGTCCTTCTCAGATTTGGGGACAATAAAGTGCACAAGCCTGGCAGTTACTAAAGCAGGGCTTTATTTTCCTTCAAAAACAAGCAATTAAAGGAGGTGTACCTTAATAAACACATCTTTATGGACACCRCTTTGTCCATGGTGTCTGTATCTGGCATTTCTCCAGCAATCTCTTCCATCTATTAACCAGATATTTTTTATACATTAATGGTTTCCACTGTGCAGTTTATTCAGTAGTACACAAAYAGATCTTGTTATTAAGAAATGCATCCTGCCTAATTCCTGAAGTACCACAGGAAGCAGAGTTAACTCATTTGAAGAATATMTYTAATTTYGGCCCAGAAAAGCCTGACTGTGCCATGCTGAGGSCTCTGTCAGAGCCCAGCTCACCACGCAGACCCTGCAGCATTTSCAGGCTCCAGGATGGGTCAGGAACTTCCCAGGGAGCTGGGGCAGGGTGGCACTGAGAGCAAGGGCAGGGGAATCCACGGGGAAGGTTTTGGAATGCAGCCATCCTGGAAACAGTTCATTTTTCAGTGAAGTGCTCCAAAAATACCCCAATCCATCCTCAAACCTGTGGAGCTCCTTTTTTGTGTGGCAGGAATGAGAAGTGCCATTAAGAAAAGAAAGGACAAGCACACTCTCCATACCTTGACATTCCTGAGATGCCACAGGCTGAGCAAACAAAAAAAGGCAGAGGCAGAAGGGCCCCCGAGCTCCCTGCATGGCCCAGGGAGAGGCTGGAAGGAAATCCATGGGCTGGGAGCCTCTGGCAGCAGAGCTTGGCCCCTGTAACCCCGGGTTGTTCCTGCAGGCTGAAGGGGAGGTGGCAGCTCTGAACAGACGCATCCAGCTCGTGGAAGAGGAGCTGGATCGGGCCCAGGAGCGCCTGGCCACGGCCCTGCAGAAACTGGAGGAGGCTGAGAAAGCAGCAGATGAGAGTGAGAGGTACGTTCCTTCTTCTGCTGTTAGAAAAAATGAATGGATAGGAATAAAATATTCTGTGAAATTCAGTGTCTGCATGTGCTGATGTGGCTGCAGAGAAYTGGAACTTCTTTACAAGCTTGATGGGGTAATTCTGTCAGCCCTGATGGGCACCATGGGCTTTGGGTTTTGGGTTACAAACACCAAATTCCACTTCYTGAAGTTGAGMTAAAAGTGCCAAAATGCTTCTRACATTAAACCTGYTTTGAYTTCTGCAGAGGAATGAAGGTTATTGAGAACAGAGCAATGAAAGATGAAGAGAAGATGGAAATCCAGGAAATGCAGCTGAAGGAGGCCAAGCACATTGCTGAGGAGGCCGACCGCAAATATGAGGAGGTAAAAGGGAGAAGGAAGTGGTGAAAGGAGCAGCAGARCCATGAGCAGTAACTGCCCCTCAGCTCAGCCCCTCTGTTCAGTGGGCACTGGGTGATGCTGCCTCCCCAGCAAGGAGGAATTTTAACAGGGATYTGCAGCATCTGAGGTACCTGATGCTGAAAATACTGCAGAATGTACCTGGGGAGGCTGTCACATCTGTGGCTGTGACAAAACTCATTTCCTAATTGCAGGAACAGAGTGTTTTGAGTGCCTTGTTCAATCTGGGGGGCAGGGCATGGAACCAGACAATTTCTGAGCTCCCAGCCCAAGCCATGCTGGGATCCTGCACCACAGAACAGCCTGACCCAGCTGTGTCTCCTTACAGGTTGCCAGAAAATTGGTTATTCTGGAGGGTGAACTGGAGAGAGCTGAGGAGCGTGCAGAGGTGTCTGAAGTGTGAGTAACTTTGCACAACACAGTGAAGATCAGTGCTCATTTCATTAAAAACAATCTCCTGGTAGGCAGGGCTGGAGTTGGTACTTGAAGAAAAGTTTGTTTGTACATTTTATACCTGGTTTTCTTCTTTTAGACTGAATTTCTTCCTCCCTTGTAGCTTTTAGAGTCCTCCAAATCATAACAGGAGCATCACTCATTCATGCTTCTGYTCTCCCCTTACAGGAAATGCAGTGACCTCGAGGAGGAGTTGAAGAATGTCACAAACAACCTGAAATCTTTGGAAGCTCAGTCTGAGAAGGTTGGTTCTTTCAGGAAACCAAAGGTTATGGCAAAGCCAAAGTTTGTCAACAGAATTCCTAGAAACAAACCAGAAATACAAAGCAAAGGAGAGGTTTTTCCTGCCTGCTTGTGGATACCCCTCCATCAAACAAGCCTGAAGGTCTGGGGGRGAGAGGAGAAAAGCAGGGAAATGGTGTTTGCAGCTGTTGGAAAAGGAAGAGGGCTTATAATAGGYCACAGTTTCATAAACATTTATTATTGTTGCTACAACTTCCCTTAAAGAGTGTTTATTGTTTTCACAGTACTCGGAAAAAGAAGATAAATATGAAGAAGAAATCAAGATTCTCTCTGACAAGCTGAAAGAAGTAAGTTTGGCCATCTCCAAATTGTCTTTGGGCAGAAACTTTCTAAGACCATCATTTTTCATCAAATTTTTCATCAAATTTTCATTTCCACTTCTTCAGGCTGAAACTCGTGCAGAATTTGCAGAGAGAACTGTTGCCAAACTGGAAAAGTCTATTGATGACCTGGAAGGTATGGAATGAGTCAGGTTTCATTCAAAGAACAAAATCTAGGAGTGGGTGGTGCATTTTATTGGGAGAGAACAGCAGCACTCAGCAGGGGTATTGGCAGATGGCTGTGATGTGTCCATTGTTTGGGGGGAGTTTCCTTTCACGAAGTTGGTAACAAAGACCTGATTTTGGCCCATTTACAGATGGAGGGGTTCAAGATCCCCACCCACCYAATCTGCTCACTGGAAWTAATTGTGGGATTACAAAARGACAAAAAGTTCCCATAGGTGAAASTCCTGMCCAGGCAGCTTTGTGGGTGTTTTGCTTTCCTTCTGATACTCAACTGTGCCTCTGTTTTTCTTCTTTTGTTTCCCTCCCCAACTGCTCTGGCTGCTGTTGCCTTTTGCCTGTCTCCATTCTCCTGTGGCCTCTTCTCTCCCCTGGTTTCTCCTGGGCTGTTCCTGCCCTGCCAGACGAGCTCTACGCTCAGAAGCTGAAGTACAAAGCCATCAGTGAGGAGCTGGACCATGCCCTCAACGACATGACCTCTTTGTGACCTCTGTGTGACCTCTGTGTGACCCGTGTGGGGACACGGGGCTCCCTCTCACTGTGCTTTGCAGCTCCTCTTGCTGTGATCCCTCACTCCTGTCCCCTCCCACTCTGGGGGAACTGAGCTCAATAAAACAGATACCTCTACCTTCCATCTCGCAGGCTTCCCTTCTGTATAAACCCCCTCCAGTTCCCTGCTGGTGGCACAAAAACACGTTCAGGGCACGGGGCAGGAGCTGGCTCTGGCAAACACCTGGATTTTGGTGCTGCCAGGAAYGTGGGTGGCAGCACCCAGTGCCTSCYTGTRCTGCAGTTAAAAACCTCTCAGTGCAAGGAGAGGCAGCGGGGTGTGTGCCATGAGTGACACAATGCACATGGAAACACAGGGCTCTCACATTTCACACATCCACAAACCTCCCTTAAGGACAACAATTAAAAAATTGGCCCCATTTTGATGCTACAGCTGTRAAGGTGTCTCACATATCAGGGTAAGTTACTCCAGGTTTTGTATAAAGAGAAAAGCCTAAAAAATAACGTCATTTAAATCTTGTGGTTTTCTTCTTTCTCACCAGAAAAACTCGCTCAGGCCAAAGAGGAGAACTTGGGCTTGCACCAGACACTGGACCAGACGCTAAATGAACTGAACTGTATATGAGAGGCAGGAGCTGGCGGCGGCAGCAGCAGCAGAAGCAGCAGCAGCAGCGGCCGCCGGCCCCGTCCCTGCCTCGCTCCTCTCCCTCCTCTCTCCTATCCTGGAAAAGCCAATTAAGTTATGGCAGCCCAGCCCCGCCACCGGCTCTGGGCATCCTCGGGTCCCTCCCCCGGGAGCCCCCCGTGTCCCGGAGCCCCGGGAGCCCCCGCGTGTCCGTGCCCGGCTGCTCCTCACGGCTCCCGACTCCTTCCATGTAAACCCCGGTGGAAGCCGCCCCGAGCGGTGCCGCCCCGCGGGCCCCGTCCCTGTCCCCGCCGTTTCTCAATAAAACCATTTCCCACACAACCGAGGCCTCCCCGCGGGTTTTTTTTGTCCCGGCGCTGCTCGGGGTGTGACGTCACGGCGGGCAAGTACGGGAGTGACGTCACTGCCCCGCCCGGCCGTAGCCGGAAGTGACGAAACACCGACGGCGGGGCCGGCGGCCAATCGCAGCGCCACTGGCAGCGGCGTCCGGGCCGCCGGCCAATGGCGTGCCGGCTCCGCGCGTTCTCCGCCGGGCTCRGCCAATGAGCGCGGGGTGGGCGGGGCCGGCGCCACCAACATGGCGAAGACCTACGATTACCTGTTCAAGCTGCTGCTGATCGGCGACTCCGGCGTGGGCAAGACCTGCGCGCTCTTCCGCTTCTCCGAGGACGCCTTCAACGCCACCTTCATCTCCACCATCGGTGAGTGCGGGGCGTCCGGGGCCGCCCGCGCTGCGCCGCGTCCCGGGGCTCCCGCGGGGCCCGGCCCGGGTTCGGCTCCGGCCCCGCTCGGGGTTCGGCCCCGCTCGGGGCTCGGCCCGCGGGAGCGAGGGGCGGGTTCGCTGCCAGGGCGGGGGGCTCCGAACGGGGCTTGTGAGGGGCCGCTCCGCCCGTCCCCGGAGCCCCCCGGAGCCGCGGCCCCTCCCGGGGCTGGGCAGCAGCGCGGAGGGAGCGCCGGGGATGTGAAACCGAGCAGCGGAATTGAAGGAAAGCCCCGTTGGCTTTGGCCTCTCGGCAGGATCTGTGGTTAAAGTGCTTGGTTCTGCTTTCAGGTATCGAYTTTAAAATCAGAACGATAGAGCTCGATGGCAAGAGGATCAAGCTGCAGATCTGGTGAGGCGCTGCTGCAGTGAGTGTGTGATTCGGGGCAGTGCTGGGCAGGAGTGGGGGGTGTTTTAGAGCCCAGGGGAGGTTGCGGTGCTCTGGAGGGRTTGGATGTGTCTCGGTGTGCGGGTGGGGTTACCCGAGCTCGCGGTGAGAGCCCCGCGCTGTCTTTGCAGGGACACGGCGGGGCAGGAGCGGTTCCGGACCATCACCACCGCCTACTACCGGGGAGCCATGGTAGGAGCTGCGGGACCCGGGTGTGACTGCAGCGCTCCCGGCTGGGCCGGGCTGGGCTCTCACTGCTCTGCTGGGCTCATGTGGGACTTTGGCAGGGTTCCCCAATGTCCCACAGCCCTTATCCCAGTGCCTGGAATGGGAACCCGTTGTTAAAAGCAGCCTCTCTGAGTTGCTCCTCTCTGCTCTGGATAAATCTTTAACTCCTCTCTCTTCTTTACCCTCAGGGCATTATGTTGGTGTATGACATCACCAATGAAAAGTCTTTTGAAAATATCCGGAACTGGGTGAGGAATATTGAAGAGGTAATTTCTCTCTTTCCTTCCTCCTGAYTGTTCATTTCTTCCTCTGGAAGTCATTTAAGCCTAATTGTTTGAAAAGCAGGACATTTTGTCCTGTGCTGCAGGTGAGTGGGATGGAAATCAGTCACAGCTTGTGCTGGTGATCTGTTGTGAGGGCTGAGGGCACCTGGTGTGGTTTCCTGCCACAAGAATTGATCCAAGAGCTGCCATGGTGCAGTCACATGCTGGGGTGAGGGGCTGGAATCTGGGGGAGGTCCCCAGGACTGRMATTTCTGTGCTGGGCACTCAGTGGRTGCCCCTCCTGTCTGCCYRTGATCCYCTGTGAAAGCCCAGCCCAAGTYTGTGCTCTGTGTTTGTCTCAGCACGCCTCTCCAGACGTTGAAAAAATGATCCTGGGGAACAAATGTGATGCAAACGACAAGAGACAAGTGTCCAGAGAGCAAGGGGAGAAGGTGAGTGCTGTGGCTGGGATGTATTTTGAGCTTTGGGGTGTTCCAGAGGGTGGAAGCTGCCCTGTGAGTGTGTGCACCTGCCAGGTGCCACAGAGAGCAGCACTGAACGTCCCCTGGCATCAAAAGCAGAACCTTATTAAGGATTCTTGTTAATTATCTAAGAGGTGAAGGCAGTGAGTGGGACTGTTCTAGAAGGATGGAGAAGTCTGTTTTGAGACAAGGATGGGATTGTCTTTTCTGACCTCAGGGTGGGAGGCAGAAGTTGTTTTGTGCCCTGTGGTTGTTGWGGGACTGCCAAGGTCTCTGTGCAAGGAACAAATGGAAAAGAGCAGAGCAAAGGCAGTGAGAGCAGATGCCAAGTGCAGTGAGATTCGGTTCCTGATTGCTCTGCATGAGGAAATCCCAGCTCCCTGTCCTGGCAGAGAGCCTGGGGCTGTGCCCAGGGGTGTTGGGGGCTGTTCCTGCCATTGTTCCAACTCATGTGYAAATCTGCTTTTGTTCAGCTTGCTGCCAGCTTCGGGATTAAATTCATGGAGACCAGTGCAAAGGCAAACATCAACATAGAGAATGTGAGTACTGCTGCCTCTGCTGTGTGCTGTCCCTCTGTGCCAGCCAGCTGTGGGCACAGCTGCCAGGACTYCGGGTTTGTGAGCACTGAGCCTGGCTTTGGGGCTCAGGGGGAAAATTGTGGAGCTAAAGAAGGAGCATTAAAACCCTGAGCAGAGGGGGAAATGCTGAAAGCCTGATTATGTTCTTATTGCTAAACAAAACTGATAGAAAACGTTTTATTTGCCCTGTAACACTGCATTGTTTGACTTGTCACAGGCATTTTTCACTCTTGCAAGAGATATCAAAGCAAAAATGGACAAGAAGTTGGTGAGTAACTTTGGTTTCATCTCTGCTGGATTTAAATAGGGAAAAAAAGGCAAAGCAAAAGCCACATTGCAAGAATTGTTTCACGCTGTATAAAAATGTGTCTTTGATGAAGGATCACTGAGAGTTCTAGAGGGATGTTTTTAGTTTGTCAGGCTGTGCTCTGATGTTGGCTGTCTCTGCATTTCAGGAATCAGCTGCAGTGGCTGAGGTTTTAKCAATAAAATGATCTGTTGGTTGTTTTATCAGAAGTCAGGTGGGGGTAGAGCAGAGATATTTCTCACTCTTGCAGTGTGAAAATCAGATAAATTAGAGACAGAGCAGGCACATCACACTCAGGGTAGGAACTTCAAACTGTGCAGGAATAGGCAAAGAATGAATGGTTTTGGGAAATCTTTGCACAAATATCCTGAGCAAAACTTGGGTTGTCTTTTTACAACAAATGAATGCACAGTGAATTGCATTGTTCATTAAGGATTAATAATGAAGCTAATGAAGGTTCTTCCTGCTCTTCCTGATATTTTCACTTCCATGTGGACATGARCTGATGCAGGGGGACATTTGGGGTGATGCTGATGATTCCTGGGCCTTTCAGCAGGAGCCAGACATGGGCTGTAATGGATTGGTTTGAATCCCAGCTGGGTTGGAGTTAATGGCAGCTGAGGCACAGCTGAAGCCCAGAGCTGCAGTGCTGCAGTTCCTTGTGGCTGGTGGCAGRCTCAGATAAATGAGGGAAGGGAAAGGTTTTTGTGTGAGTCAGGCTTGGTTCAATGGCCAGGTGAAGTGTGGATGGAAGATTCTGTGAAGCATAAATAAATAACTGGGTGTTCTTTCCATCTTCAGGAAGGCAACAGCCCTCAAGGCAGCAACCAGGGAGTCAAAATCACACAAGACCAGCAAAAGAAAAGCAGCTTTTTCAGATGTGTTCTCCTGTGAGGGACATGGCCTTAATGTGAGCTGGACTGTGCCTGTGCTGAGTGAGGTTTCCTCTTTCTGTGGACTTAGTGCTCCCAACAAACCTTGTCACTCTGTGACCACCTGAGTAAGAAATGGTTTCCTTTGGTACCTGTCTGACTCTGCAGTGTTGGAGATGGAACAGCTGATTTTGTCAGAATGCCCCTGGGAGAGCAGAGGAGGAGCAGCTCAGATGAGCCTGGGATGCAGCAGCAGTGCTGAGACTCCAGCCTTCACTCAAACCTGGCCCAGGTTAGAAAGATGAAGTTGTGATCACAGTAAGAGCTGTGAATGCAGTGCAGGTGAGCATACCTGGTACCTGTGCATGCCCAGTGTGTGGGTGCAGCCAGGTGAGCTGTGCAGGCTGCTGCCTTCCCAGCAGGGACACAGGAGCTCTCTGCAGCTGCAGCTCTTCACTGCTACAGAGAAACTCCTTCACCTGCCTGTCTCTGACTCAGCTGGGTGACTCCAGACAATCCACAAGTACAATTGAAGTTTTAAAAAAATTCTCCTCAAAGGAATCTCTATTTTTTTTAAAGAATATGTGCTGTAAATAGAATGGGTCCTTACCATTGGTAATTCATCTGTGTTAGACTTGAGTGTTTCATGGAGTGCTGCAGAGATTCAGGTGTTTCACAGGAGCTGATGCTGCACTGAGTCCTGGGCAGGTGAGCTGTCACCTGTTCTGGGAGAGGCAGGGACACTGACACCAAACCTGTCACCTCACAGGGGGTGGCTTTCCCCCTCTGCAGAGCTGTCAGGACACAGGAGGTGGTTTGTGATAAATCATGACAAGGACACTGCTCCCAGCTGTTTTCTCAACACATCTGCTCACATAAATGCAAATAAATATTGCACCTGAGGACATTTTGTGCAGAGAGGCTCCCTCAGGTGAGCCTGGCCTGGCTGCAGGGGGGCAGCAGCAGCTCCCAGCCTGTCCAGAGCCCTCAGGAGCAGCTCCCAGCCTGTCCAGAGCCCTCAGGAGCAGCCTGTGCTGCTCATCCCCACAGCCCCAGAGCATCCCAGGGGTTGAATGCAGCAGCCAAGCACAGCCCCTGTGTGTGGTTAGCTCAGAGACTGGACAAGCAGCATCTTGGATGTTTTTAAAGAGTTTGTGTGTGCTTCAAGGAGTGCTTGAGGCACAGCTGGSGTGGKGATAGGACAGACAGGCTGAATTTCCTTCATAACTGTGGAACAATTTGCTTCTGGCTCAGTGATACCTGTGGATTGTCTTGCATCTGTCTTGTGCTTTCTACAGACAGATGTGGAGCCAGATTAATTTTGTCAGAGTGGCTGGAAGTGGGTGTTTTATCTKATTCCATGGCTCTGCCATGATGCTGGTTCTGGCCTGTGGAATGTGTCAATAACTCATCTCAAAGTGGGAAAGCAAACCATGCTCATTTACAAAATGGCAMTGGGATTTTTCACTCATTCTCTAAACCTGAAGTTACTCTTGCATTCAGAATTCTCTGTTTGTGAATTCTGTTCAAGCTTAGGCTGGTTGTTGCAGGTGTTTCTGTACCTGATGATGGCATTATTTCCTCTGGAATGGTTGGGTTTATGAACAACAACATCACTGCTTGTTCTCAGGAAGTTTCCTGCAGCTGCTGTCACTGCAGTCCTCACTSTGCTGCTGGGTGTGGAGGCTCTGCACAGGCCCCATGAAACCTAAAATGCAAAGGTTAAGGACTGCACTGCACATGGCTGTGTGTCACCAAACACACCCAGGGAAGTACAGTCTGCTTTCATCACATCAGCCAATTACTTTATTGTGTTTATTCAGTGTGGATGTAACCAAAAATGCAATTGTGGGAGAGGTCCTGTGGAAATACATTCAGTAATCTACTTGTGTCTAAGCTTTCTTCAGCTAAGGAGGAAAAAAAAATCAGAAATTGGATACAAAATCTGTAAAAGTGAGGAATTGAAGTAGGTGTGCAAAACTAACAGTGCTTACTGCACATTCTCACATCCACTGAAGTGTCAGCTCATGGATTAACATYTGGTTTGTGGAAAAACAAACCCATTTCTGAGCATGTCCTCAAATTCCCTTATTTTAGTGAGTATCATGGAATTCTGTGGTTGGTTTGTTTGAGGCTGGGAGCAGCACTTTTGTCCTCACTGCCTGGGGTGGAGCTGTCAGTGTGTCAGTAATGGGGCTGTCCCAACCCTTCACACTCAGTGTCTGTGTCCAGCTCCTGCCTCCTCACACCACAACCTCCTGTGCCACCATTGCATTTCCAGCCTCACATTTATAAATCCTATGGATTCTTGTGAGTCTCTTTGCTGCTGCTGAAAGCTCTTTGGGCTCTCCTCTCACGTGAGATGCTGATGCTGAGGGGTGGTGGTGGTGCTTGTCTGGCTGATGGCCATGCTCCAAACTGCCACAATTCCTTGTTCTCTGGGAATTGTCAGGGAATGCACAACCAGCTGTGGGAGCATGGGCTCCTTTGTGCTTGGAGGGCTTGGGGAAGAAGGATGGCAGATTTGTGTCTTCATTTCTGGCTGAACTAAAGATGTGTTCAAAGGAATGTGACTGGAGCTGCAGCCTGAGGGTTCCAGGCTGCCTTTTCCCCTGGGTTTCTGTGGTCAATAAAGGTAAACTGGGCTCTCCAGCCTTTCTGCAGGAATCACCTGCCCTACACTGAGTGGGACTKACTTAGGACTTTGTTCTGAAGGGAATTTAATGCATCCCAAAACTTGTAAAAATAACTGTAAATTGTATTTTTCAAATGGTCACTTTTGGCTGCCAGCCCTTCCCACATGACAACTGCTTTCTTAAACACTTCTCATGGATTTGTTTGTATTAAAACAAAACTGGTGTTTATTACAGTATGTCTGTTTTTACTCTCTTGTACAGGACCCTGAGCACTGCATTAATAAACTTCTTATGCAAAGAGAGTTTTACAAACTGGAGTTCTCAGTCCTGTTCCTCACTGGGGAGCCTGKTGGGTGTGGSATTCTGAATTTGGGATTTCTGAAAGTGAAGAGGGGCAGCACCTGGGGCAGACTCTTGTGTCTAAACTATGCTGAATTTTATTGTAAATCCTGCACTTCAGGAATTAATTCACTGCACCATTTATTAAGACCATAAATTACCAGAGGAGTTGCTGATATTTTTGAAACTAAAGGTATTTTTTTTTTACTGGTTAAGGCATTTTTGGGTGAATTGTTAGAGGTTATAGTTTGAGACAAGTTCCTTTACTGCCTGGTGGTACCTGAACTTTTCCCTTCTGGCTGTCACTTGTGTGAGATGTGCRTCAGCTTTGCTCTAACTGAGGGTGAGGAGTGGGCATTTTGCTAAATTACAGGGAAATCCTGACAAAGAGCTGAATGAATTGTTCCTTTTAAAGAGAAAAACAAAAGGCACTTCTCTGACTGCCTCAGTTACCAGAAGTTGTCCTCTTTGCCCCTCTCAGGTGCAGCAGCAGTTGTTGAAAGTGCCAGAAATGCTCCACGTGGTTCAGATTCGAATGTGAAAGGTGCTGTTAAAAAAAGGAAGCCATGATCACTCAGGTATCACTCTGTTTAAAGGATTTGCTACAAATAATTGCAGGATTCTGATAAACTGCAAACTTTGTTTTTCAAAGCATTTGCAAGGACTGGGTGCATTAAATAAATGCAAGATTTGAGCAGTTTTGTGTGAGATTTGCATCAGAAAGCTCATTGAGCATTGAGGGAGCAAATCTCATGCATTTATCAATGCAGCCTAAGTGCTGACAGTAACTTTTTAAGCTACAAGGACCTTCTGTCATGTAAAAAGTCCTTTGGAAGTTCAAAAGCAAGTCGAGAAGCCTCCAGGCTTTTTCCAGCACCTCTTTTTGCAGTGGGCAGCTGTGCTGGAGCCTGCCAGGGAGGGAGTGGTGATCTGCAAACGCTGAGGAGATGTACACACACACTCCAGAGGCTTCTGACAAGGGAACGAGGAGAATTTAGAGTTAGAAATGGAAAGCAAACAACACCTGAGGAAATCTGGAGCTCGCAGGATCATGTGCTGGAAGTCTGCCAAGGACAGCTTGCCGTCGTTGTCCACATCAGCCTCGTAAATCACCTTCTCACACACCAGGCTGACTTCCTCCGGGCTCAGCTCGTTCCGGGTTAATTTGTTAACAGTTTTCTCCAGATCTGATTTGCAGATGTAATCGTCATTGTTGAAGTCTGACAGAGGAGACAAAGTTCATTTAAAGGGACACGAGTCAGCGTTTAAGTGGTTGTTTGCCAAGAGCCGACAGAAAGGTTTGGTTCCCAGGCTGTGAGGGGTTTTTAAAGTCTGAAATGAAGGTACCTCTATCTATTTGTAAAAGAAATTAGTTACAAAACAAATTCTCCTTTTCATACAGAAGTGTAACAACTGTAAGTAGTGTAATGGCTAAACATAGCCTAGCCATCATGAAATCATTCCAGCAAGGTTTGATATGTTGCTTGTCTTTAGCTGATCATAAAGAAAGTCACTGTAAATGGTATTTTTTTWAAAAATCTTTACATTTGTCCTTGGAGAAAAAAGCCTGCAGTGGTGCTTTCCCTGCCTCCCCCTCCCAAATCCACCCTACAGATTCATGGACAAATGCTGAAATATTTCTTCATGTTCAGCAGCTCCTGAAAGCTGCAGATAATTCCAAGCTGTCAATTTTGTAGTAAATTTTAATATCGAATAAATTAGGGACAGAAGGATAAAACCAGAAGTTTGTAGAAGAGGGAGAACGAGCATTCAATTAAAAGAAATGGTAGCTAGGAATCATTGTGGTGACAAAGTGAGGATTTTGCAGCCCTGCAGGATATCCCCAGCGCTTTTCACGCGTGGCTCACTCACCATARATTTTAAAAGCATAATAAGCTTTCAGGTCTCGGGGAGCCATCTCACTGAGCACAGAGAACATGTCCAGGAAGTTCTCCAGGGTCATGCTGCCGTCGCCGTGCTCCGAGAACACCTCAGCGATGCGCTGGCGGAAGGGATTGTCCTGGGGACAGCAGGGCAGGGAGCGTCACCCTCGGCAGCGGGGGTTGCAGGGCAGGGAAAAGGTAAATGCAGCCACATCGCTTTTGTTCAAACGCCTCGGGGAAAAACGAGCTTCACTTTCTCGTGAATTGGGTAAAAGTTGGGACAATGAAGCGGAGTTGAGGGCCGGGTGATTGGCATTAGAGCACACCCAATAACCCAAAAGCTCCTCTTTAAATCCCTCAGCTTGTTGAATATTTACACATTCCGTGCGTGATTTAAATATTCTTTTTAAATGTTCCCCCTGCGTGGTCTTAAACCCCCCCCCAGTCTGCTCCTATCCCATCCTGGAACTTTATTTCTTCTGCTGCCTCTCTGATCATTGGGGTCCATAAATCTCCTGTCATTGTTATCTTTGGGCAGATGGGACAACCCACAAATGTGAGAAATCTCCTGATTATCTTTACTCTTTTCCGGGTTATATAGCAAAAGCAGTCWTTGATACCATGCTATAGCTTAAAATAYATTTTTATCACASTTCTTYCTAAGTTTCATTAATAACAAATAAACTATATTGATAAAACATAACTTTCCAACATTATACGTATAATTTTCGTTTTAATTTTTGCCAAAAGCCAACTTTATAAGGTGCATTTTTAACAGCCTTTTTGGCAGATTCTCCCCTTTGTGCTTCTCAGCTCTTGCCTAACGCTGTGTCGGAAGCAGACACGGCCACACCCTGTTTAACCTTTGTGTCGGGGCGTTTTCTGGGAATCGCTAGAAGCTTCCAGAAAGCCTTTTGACTTCTCCAGCCCAAATTTCTCTCCGTGTCAGCCTGGCAGCAGTGCGTGCGGGCTGAATGAATTATTCAGGAAGGGCGGGTGTCGCTGCCGGGTGTCGCTGGGGTACCTTGAGCTCTGGCATGCTGCCGATGAGCTCGTAGGGCAGCGTCACGGCCGGGCTGTGCGAGTAATCCTGGGGAACGAGCTGCGGGGCCAGGTCCCGGTACCTGGAGAACAGCCTGGGATGGACARAAAGGAAAGCTCGGGGTGAATGGGCTCTTTACACTCCTCAGTGCCGGGATTGGATGGTTTGAAATGAAGCCCAGAATGGTAGCAAAGTCTTTTGCTCAAGCCCCGTGTCKGGAGAGAAGTTCCGGGCTCGTCTGCGGTGTGATCCAAGGTTGTTTATTTTTTCTTATCTTTTTCTTATCATTCTCTCTCTGCCCTGCTGTGGTCTGCACTGCAGAGCAGTCAGGATCAAATCCCTGCCCTACTGGGTGAATTTTGCTTCTTATACAGAGTTTTRYTTATCTAATATTGATAGTTAATTACCAATACCGATCAGTGATAGCCCATCCCCTCTAAACCAATCTAAAAACATCAGTGTCAGAGAAAAAGGTGGAAGAGAAGGAGGAAARGAACAATGACACACCCCAAATCCTCCATTTTGTAAAAAAACGCTCAGATTGCCCCAAGGTATCCCTTTAAATTTGAGTAAATCCATTTAAAAATTATTTTTGAAATACCTTGCCCCATATGTAACCCGCCTTTACAGCAATCTCTGCCCTTTACTCACAACATGCACACAGAAGACTCACCTCAGAATTTCTTTCCTTGTGAAAAACGTGCAGTCCTGTGAAATAAGAAAAGGTTTAACATGTTTTTAGCATGCATTGGCCCAAACCTTTCCCATGCAGTGGCTTAAATGAAGTTCTACTGTACTGTTGTGGAAGCATTAAAGATTTCTTTTTGGCACACAATTAGGAGTATTTTATAACCCTTCCTTTTGATGTAAAAATCAAACTGTTACTAAAATCTTTGCTGCAATTCACAACTTCTACTTACTAAAATATGTTGTTTTAAAAAAAACCCCAACCTTTGCCATTATTTAATGTCCTGTCCTAACAGCCAYTTAGTTTGCTTTATACCTGATATGCATCCAGTTGCTCTTGAGTGAAAATGGTTTGCTTGTTGCCCATTTTGAGCTGGCAATCCTGACTCCTGCCAGTTCTTTCCCCAAAGGCACCTTTACAGCTCGTCTGGRGATTCAGTTATTAAAAGCTGCAACAATGAGGCTCAGGTAGAGCAGAGGATCAGGTAACCAACTTCTACAGGCTGCAAAGTATCATAATAGGAGCATTTCATCGAATCTTTAGTCCGGCTSCTTGAGGCTCTTATCCAGCAGCATTCACCCGTCTCCTGTGTGCACCGCGAAGATTCAGGTTACAGGATTTAGCCAAATTAGTAATTGCTGCTCATTAGTGCCCTGCAGCTGCAGGGAGACCCACTGGATCCTGCTTTTTCGTGCCTTCAGACAGAGTGAATTAACTGAAAAGTGTTAGTATTGTTTTCCTTTAAAATTTAACACCAAATGATGGGAATTTGGTAGCCTCTCCTTTCCTCCTCACTTTTTTACAGTCAGATTTCTAAAGGTCGGAAAAGCYCTTTTAGATCGTGGAGTGCAATCATTAATGCAGCRCTGCCAMKGCCGCCGCTGTGCCGYGTCCCCAGGTGCCACATCCACACCTGCAGGGATGGTGACTCCACCGCAGTCCGTGGAAAATACTATGCCGGTATTTTTCCTTAGTGCACATCACTGCCGGTTCCCCTCACGGACTGGGCTCGTTCCCGGTTCCCCTCACGGACTGAGGGCTGGCTCAGTGCCGGTTCCCCTCACGGCTGGGGGCTCTCAGTACCCGTTCCCCTCACGGGCCGGGCTCAGTGCCGGTTCCCCTCACGGAGAGCCGGGCAGGGCTCATTCCCGGTTCCCCTCACAGACTGAGGGCTGGCTCAGTGCCCGTTCCCCTCACGGACTGAGCTCGTTCCCCGTTCCCCTCACGGACTGAGCTCGTTCCCCGCTCCCCTCACGGAGGGCCGGGCGGCGCTCGAGCGCGGCTCGCGGGCGGTGCCGGCAGGGGGCGCGGGCGCGGCCGCTCGGCCATGGCGGATTACGAGGCGGTGCAGCGCGGGCCCCTGCGCCTCAAGGGCAGCGGCGGAGCCCTGGGCGCCGGCAAGCGGTGAGCGGGGAACGGGGGAACCGGGGGAGAACGGGGGGCGGTGAGGAGGGACCGGGAGAACGGGGTGGGGAGGCGAGGAGGGGACACGCGGGGATGAGCGCTGACCGGGCGCTCCCCGGCAGGAAGAAGAAGAAGGCGAAAGACAAGGCCCAGATCCTGGAGCAGATCGTGAGCAGCAAGAAGCAGGAGGAGGAGAAGAAGCGCGGGCTGGACAAGCGCACCCCGGCGCAGGTGGCCTACGAGAAGATGCAGGAGAAGCGGGTAAGRCTTTATAAAAACCCCCGGAGCCCTCGGGTGCGGCCGCTGAGGGGCCGCGGGTGCCGGCWRTAACCGGCCCTTGTGTGTCTCCGCAGCAAATGGAGCGGATCCTGAAGAAAGCGTCGAAAACCCACAAGCAGCGAGTGGAGGTGAGCAAAACCATCCTCAGTTCCTCAGGCCGGCGTGCGTTTATTGTTGGCCTGAAGGAACTGTTTAACTTATAAAACACAAGCGGGGGTCTTGTGGTTCAACCTGGCGATGTCAGCACCCTTTTCTTTCTCTTTCCCTCCCCCAGGACTTCAACAGGCACTTGGATACTCTGACTGAGCATTACGACATTCCCAAAGTCAGCTGGACTAAATGACCGAGCTGCTTTTCACGGCTCTGGAGCTGCAGTTGTGTTTTGTTTGTATCAAGCAGGGTTGCCATGTAAATCTGTCTTTTCTCCATATTGTCTAATACATCTTCTGAGCTTTAATGACTTTATATTGTCTTATTTTATAGTCTTGTTTTTTTAAACCAAACACCCAGCAATGTCTCCTCTGGGCTGAGGAGCTCTGGTTTATGTCGATGCAGAGGGATGTTTTTTTTAGTATTTATAGTGAGATTAAGGCCAAAACTAATTGTGAACCAGATGGAAAACATTCCTTTATTTATTTGGTTCTAACAGTTCTCCCTTTTYGAAGAGTCTGCCAGTCTCACATWTAAGTTTCTCTTGTAAGTTATGTGAATTGTAAAATTACATTATTTCTGTCATGTTGCAAGATGTGAAATATGTAAAACTGCCTTATGAAAGGACATTTGATATTTGATCWTTGTRTACTTCCAAACCYAATCAGCAAGGAGGGAGGCTTCATCCATGAAGCATAAAGCAGCCAAGAAGCTCTGAGTGATGGCTGAGTTTTCACAGCTGATTTTTTCATGCTGGATTTCTGGAACCGCACCGAGCACCCAGGCTTGTGCAGCTGTGAAATAAATCATCAGTTTATTATACTCTCGAGTGTAATTACGGGCTTGCTGTGCACGGAACACGGGACCCGATTTTTGTGGAAAACAGATCATTTCTATCTTCAGCTCTTCCAGAGGGGCTTGCTGCAACTTGTAACTTCCATGTAACTTATTAAAACGCTACTTCCATCCCTTTTTTTGGTGCTGTTATACCTATAATATAAATATAAAACCGGAGTTTTGGAAGCTCCAAACCCTTTCCGATTATCCTCCCTCCCTTTGAGGGCTGCCGTGGATCTGGGTGTCCGGAATGGCAGCACCGGAGCCGGTTCCTCACCCGGCCGAGGTTCGGGGTGTCCCGGCACGAACCACACCGGGACTATTTAACGTCACACCGGGACTATTTGACGTCACCCCCGTGGATGCAATGTCCTTCCGCGCACGGCGCAGCGGCCGGCGCGCCGCCTGACGCCACTTCCCGCGGAAGCGGAAGCGGAAGGCGGGCGGGACGCGGCCCGGCCGCCGCGATGTCGGCCAGCGCCGTTTATGTGCTGGACCTCAAGGGGAAGGTGAGGCCCGGCCGCGGGGTCAGCGGGGCCGCGCTGCCCTCCCGGCCTCGCTGGCAGCTCCGGAGCAGCGAGCGGGGACAGCGGAGTTGTGGCCGCAGCCCGGTGGGGACGCTGAGTGAGGCGGCATCCCCGGGATAATTCATTTCATAATTAATCTCGTAATTCACCTCCTAATTCATCTCCTAATTCACCTCATAATTCATCTCGTAATTAATCTCTGCCCTCATTGTAGCTGCTTTGCTCAGAGGAATCGTGTGTTTTCCTATCCTGAAATCCTTGTTAGAGCGGGAGTAGGAATAGGAGAAGGATGGGTCTGGAAAAGGGTAATTCACGGCTTTGCAATGAAATATTGCTGTTTGCTAATSGGCAGAGCATTTTGTGATTTGTGCTCATAAAAGCAGAGAGTGAAGCTGGATGACTTCAAAGAGGCCTTTCARGCATTTGTGTCCTGCGTGATAACGTCCTTATGAAAGAGAAAAAACAACAATAAAAACAAAGATGGGGTTGTTYCTTTGCAGGTTCTGATCTGCCGGAATTACCGCGGCGATGTGGACATGTCCGAGGTGGAGCACTTCATGCCCATCCTCATGGAGAAGGAGGAGGAGGGGACGCTGTCCCCGATCCTGGCGCACGGCGGGGTTCGTTTCATGTGGATCAAACACAACAACCTCTACCGTATCCTTCGTGCTGCTCAGGGTTTGGATTCATGGCACAGTTAAAGCTGGGGAGTGGTGAAGGGGCAGAAAGAGGCTGTAAATTCAGTACAGCTGATTATTTTAAATAAGGGTTTATTGTGCTTTGCACAGTGCAATATACACCAGCACCATAAAGCTCAGAAGAGTGTTTTTATTAATTTTTATTAAATTTAAGTTAATTAATGACTTCCTGAATGTTTATCTYCATATCTCCTTAGATCATAGGTGCTGTTTAATGCATAATTCTTCCAGGCAACTCTAATTGCCTAAAATCAGCCTTTTTAACATGCACATTCCTGAACATCCTCCATCAGTTGTTGCAACTTCCAAGAAAAACGCTTGTGTCTCACTGGTGTTTTCATTTTTATATAAAGTAGTTCAGGTGAGTCCATTTCAGAAACAACCCTGGTGCTCTTTTCTGTCCGAGAAGTGCTTTGAGCTTTCACATTTTGTAACAACTTCGATTCTGGCATTTATATTTTATATTTAATTACTTTGTACAACTGTCTTCTTAACTGCTAGTGAGGGTTATTTATTATTATATATATATATATATTATTATATATATATAGTGATATTTTGTGGCTGTGTAGGCAGAGGATGGGGTGGAGTGCTGGGAGCACCTGGAGGAGATGGTGAATGTTCCACTTAAATCCTGTGTTTGCTTCATCTGTACCTGGTGTGAAAAATACTTTTCTCCAGAATAAATATTTTTCATTATAGTTTTTTTCTAGGATTCTCTTTTTCCTGGGATTCTCTGTATCTGTTTTARCTGTGCTGGGTTTCCTGGGGCTGATCTGAGCAGCAAGGATGGGGTTTTATTGGAACTTTGGGAGTTTATTATTTTAAATGCAAGAATGCTTTCTGCATTGCTGTGCTTCCTCAGTTAATGTCCCTTTCCCTTCTCTCCCTGTTGTTGCATTYCAGGTTTTTTCTGAATATTTCAAGGAGCTGGAAGAAGAGAGCATTAGGGATAATTTTGTTATTATTTATGAGTTGTTAGATGAGCTTATGGATTTTGGTTATCCTCAAACCACCGACAGTAAAATTTTACAAGAGTAAGTATCACAGCAGCAAAGCCCTTGGAGTGCTTTGAGCCTTTTTCCATGTTTTGCTGTGTTCTAATCACCAAAAGTACTCATTTTCTGTTTTTTTGGTTGTTTTTTCCCTGCCAATTCTGTGCTTGGGAAGGTACATCACTCAGGAAGGCCACAAACTTGAAACTGGAGCCCCACGCCCTCCTGCCACTGTCACAAATGCTGTTTCCTGGAGATCAGAAGGGATCAAATACAGGAAAAACGAGGTGTTCCTGGATGTCATYGAGTCTGTCAACCTTCTGGTGGGTACCTTGCACCTCAGCTTTCCTGGGGGGAGTGCACCTCATCACAGGTGTTTTACCTTCCTCTCCCCGTGCAGGTGAGTGCCAATGGGAACGTGCTGAGGAGTGAGATCGTGGGCTCCATCAAGATGAGGGTTTTCCTCTCAGGGATGCCCGAGCTGCGCCTGGGCCTCAATGACAAAGTGCTCTTTGACAACACAGGCCGTGAGTGTCGCGATAGTCGGGACCGTCGTGACAGTGCCCTCTGCACTCCTGGGGTGTGGGATGCTGGGGGAACACTGGAGTCACAGAATCACAGAGGAAAAGCCCTCTGAAATCATGAGTTCAATGCTGGCCATCACCTTTGTGTTCACCACTAACCCCAGTGCCCTGGGCAGTGCCACTGCATGGCCATCCRTTCAGTGAAGGAATCTTCCCAAAATATAACCTAAATATGGGCACAGCTTGAGGCCATTTCCTCTTTTCCTGTCCCATGTTTCCTAGGAACAGAGCCTGGCCYCYRGCTGGCTCCACCCTCSTGTCAGGGAGCTGTGCAGAGCCAGAAGGCAGCAGCTGTGCTGTGGTGAGACCCTGTGGGCCGTGCTTTGTGTGACCTGGGTGTTTTCCTGCCAGGTGGGAAGAGCAAATCAGTGGAGCTGGAGGATGTGAAGTTCCACCAGTGCGTCCGCCTGTCGCGCTTCGAGAACGACAGGACCATCTCCTTCATCCCCCCTGATGGGGAGTTTGAGCTCATGTCCTATCGCCTCAACACCCACGTGAGCCTGCCCTCTCTGCCTTTGCAGCATGGGAATGCTTTAATTGGAGCCACAATGGCTTTTCTTTCTTTTTTTTTCTCTTAAAAATGGGCAGCACACGGGTTTTWGAGTGAGCTGTTCACAGCAGAACTTGCTGCTTGCTCCTTCTGGGCTAAGAAGGAAGTTCAGACTGAATTTGCAATAGATCTCTGTGTTCTCAACTGCTGTTGAAGCTGGTTTTGAAATGCTGTGGCTATGTTTTTAATGGCATTACATAAGTGGCAGTGTAACAAACTCCCTGTGCTTGTTATCAGCARTATTTGTGTCACTCACTGGAGCAGGCCAGCCATGGTGATAAAGATGGGCTTTGTTTCAGAAAAATCAAAAAATTCCATCTGGAGAAGGTGTAGAGCAAAGAAATAGTTCAGTCCCTAGTATGTTAAACAATCCAGTATTTTCCAATGCAATTATAGCCTTTTTAGGGCTATAGTTCCTGTACATTTACTCATTGGTTTATCAATGTATAATTAATTCTTATAAAACCACAATTCTGCCATTYTGAACACCCCAGGCTGCATTTTCAGTGTGCTTCACATGCTGAGTGCAGTTTTGTGGGACAGCAACATTTCAGTGGCTCTGTCAGAGTAAAACTCAGAGCTGTGATGGGTTTTTTCCCCACAGGTAAAACCCTTGATCTGGATTGAGTCTGTGATTGAGAAACATTCCCACAGCCGCATCGAGTACATGATCAAGGTCAGCCACCCTTCAGTAATTATGGCTCATTTTATCTTCTTTTCTTTGCTTTCAAACCTTGATGAGCACTAAATTCATTTTTGTATAAGTATTCAGTATTYCTGTGGGACTTGGAAACCTTTGAAGATTTTATTTGTGAATTGTGATCTCAGTTGCAGTTGTGATTCTCAGGATACTGGAGGGCAGCTGTGTGAGCTCTCTGAGCTCTGCAGCACCATGGAAACACTTCAGCCCTGCTTTTCTTTTTTCATATTTTGKTTTTTCCTTCAGGCAAAGAGTCAGTTTAAACGTAGATCAACTGCCAACAACGTGGAGATTCACATCCCAGTCCCCAACGACGCCGACTCGCCAAAGTTCAAAACCACAGTGGGAAGTGTCAAATGGGTGCCAGAGAACAGTGAGATTGTCTGGTCCATCAAATCCTTCCCAGTAAGTGTCACATTCTCACTCTCACCACCCAAGAGTGCCATGATAGCTTCACACTGATATTCCATTCATGTTTAGAGTGCCTGAAGTAAATTCTGTCAGCAGCACTGGACTCTTCCTCTTCTTCCATGCATGAAAGATTTTCATTTGTTAATGGATTTTGTTTGTATTGGTTTCACTTGGATGTTTTCTCAGAAGCCAGGTAGAGGGCAGATTTTTTTGAGTGATGTAATCCTTGGCCTGGCTGCAGCAGCAGCAGCTGTTGGAATTTGGTCATGCTCTGCTTCTTGGGTGGCTGCATGAGCTGGATCCCCTGCTCGTGGTGCAGCTGTTTCATGATGATGAATAGATGTCACTATTTCAGCTCAATTCCTGACTATGAGGCTTAGGAGAAAATGAATTTTGCCTCAGGCTGGGTCTGCATCTTTAAAAAAAAAAAAAAAGTAAAATTTTTAAATAAAACCACATGTCACTTTGAAGGGCTGGAGAAAAAGCTGGAATAAAGAGTGGAGTTCAGCAGTTTGACAATAAGAAAAGTGCTTGTGTCATTGCAAGTGTTTTATTATTTTATCTGTTTCAAGAAAAAAATTGTCCTTTTGGGTAGGGTGGGAAGGAATACCTGATGAGAGCTCACTTTGGACTGCCAAGTGTGGAAGCTGAAGACAAGGAAGGAAAACCTCCCATCAGTGTGAAGTTTGAGATTCCATATTTTACCACTTCAGGAATCCAGGTGGGTGCCAGAAAACAGAACCTGCTGAACTCCCTCCTGAGCTGTCCCTCACCTGTTCAGTTCTATCCATCACTCAGGATCTTTACCCATCTGAAAGGGTGGGGATTTTTGCTTTCCTTTCTTTGCTGGAGGCCTCTTGGCCAGGGTGGGGAGCCTCTGAACCTCACCAGTCTCTCTTTGCAGGTTCGTTACCTGAAGATCATTGAGAAGAGTGGCTACCAGGCCTTGCCCTGGGTCAGGTACATCACCCAGAACGGAGGTGAGGGCAGGGCAGCACTGCCTTGGAACTCTTTGTTTTTATGAGTTTGGAACTGTCTGGTTTAGTTRCAGAAATTAAACTGCACTGTTTGTTTTCTAGTCCCATTTTTGGTGTSCTGATATCCCATCTGAGCCTTCCCTSCTTCAGTTCCCTRTTCCCCCTCTCAGTTTTAATTGATATTTGCACATTCTTGTAATAATATMTATTAATTTAAAGTGAATTTTATCAGTTTAACTCAGATTGCTGCTCTGGTTTACTCCTTTAATAAGACAAATTATTAAAATTGGATTTTTTGTTGTTTTTTCCCGTTTTTCAGACTACCAGCTCAGAACACAATAAATTCACCTCCCAGGCACCACAGCCCACAAACCTTCAGGCCTAGAATTCATTTCCAGAARCTTCTGTGGCCCTGAGAGCTGGGAATGTYGTTGCCAAGGCTCTGCACTCTTGGATTGACAGAAGATCTGGAAGCTGATTGATTCCAATAACGTGGTGGAGCTTTTGGAACCATTAGTATTGATTGTGTGAATATTTATTTCATCCTTAGTGCTGATCTTGCTGCTAAATGCTGATTTCATGAGGAGGAGCAGTTACATGGAGGAATGAGCCTTGGGAATGTCCTGTCAATGCCTTGTCCCTTCCAGAATTCCCAGCGTTTGTGTTTTAGGTTCCCTAAAGACCTTGTGCATCRTTAGGGAGGTGATTGTGCAATTAAATAACTGCTGAACACTTTGGTTGTATTTAGCCCAAGGTATTTATTTTGATTTTTTTTTCTGGGTGCCTTAAGTCATTCATAGCTCTGTTAACTTAAAAAAAAATTGCAGAATATGAGTTGAAATTATCTGAAGTCACAAAATACTGTTTGTTTTTTTTGGTTTTTTTTTTTTTTCACGGTTTCAAAGGAATTAATCTGAGACAACAGCTTCAAGTGAAAGGCCTGGAAAAAAAATACGGGGGTTTGTTAAAGACTGAGTGAATTGAGAACAAAAGTCTGTGGGAGAGTCTGAAGCAGAATTGCTGGCTCAAAATGCAGATGAAAAAATTCCAAGTGACACCCCAGGGCCTGGAAACCTCTGCCAGCTGAGCAGAATTTGCTTTTTTTAAACATTCTGTTCCTCAGACAAACTTTCAGTTGTCAGATGCAGGCAGAAAGCCTCAGGTGAGGTGTTAAAACCCAAAACACTTCTGGAGGTGATGGAATTTGGTAGGAAAATTGGGATTAATGATTGTTTTCCAGATTAACAGCACCATCCTCCAAGCTCCTCCTGGAAGTCACTGTGTAAGAAGAGGCAGACAAAAACACAGTTGCCATCTCTCATCCAGCTTGCCTTTTGTGTTAATTTAGGGCAAAACCTTCCCCTTTTTGCTGTAGTTTGCTAGAATTATTTAACTTCATTTGCCCAAAGGAGAGGAGTTTCCTTTCTCTGTCTTTTTTGTCTGTAAGCAGCTCTTCCTGTACCTTCCTGGCAGAATGAATAACAGCTCCCAATGTTATTCTTAAAGGTATTATTATTTTTTTACATGCCATTCCATGGTTTTTTTTTCTGGGAAGCTCCCCTTGGCATGGCTGTACATAATTATTTGGGGTTTTGGTGAGGGGTTTTTGTTTCAGGAGCATTATCAGTATTTTTTTCACACAACTTTCAGGATGTTTTGGGTTGTGTTTAGTTCTCCTGAGAGGTGCTAAACTTTCAAACCATCCAAACCTGAATCTCTTGATGTTCTGGCAGATGTGATGTGCTAAAAACCCACTCTGCAAAATCCTCCTGTGCTGGGGGAGAGTCCAGGAGTGGCCACAGAGAGGGAGAATTCCTTTCACTGTCCTCACTGAATCCTTGTAGCTGCACCACAATCAGCCAAAAGCAGCTGAATTCCAGCTGGATCCCTGAATTCCCTGAGCCTCAGGAAATCTGGGGGTGCTTTTGGCAGCCAGGGCAGTTCTGACTCTGTCACCCAACARAGCTTGGTGTGCAGATGAAATCCTCCTGTTCCACATCTCACTTCCACTTCTCATCTTTCATTGGAACATTAAGCTCATGACTGGACTAAAACTTTTTTTTATACATATTAAAACTGTAACTGGTTGACAAATCACTTTCTGCTGACTTTATTTCCCCCAGTGTTTGCTCTAATTGTGCCTGTCCAATGTGACTCTCCTCAGCTTTGTTTTCCTCCTGAAGTTCAGCTCTTGTGGACCAGAACCATGTTTTTTTTCTCCTGTTTTGTTGCAATTTGACTGTTCTGATGATGGGGYATCAGCCATGAAGGTAATAAAGGGCAAAAAAGAAAAAAATCCTCTTGGGATCAGTTGTGCTTTGCCTGATTCTTCTTTCAGTTTGATCTGCACCAGGAAAGCTGCAGAGGGATTTGGGATGAGGGACRGAGAGGGGCAGGACACAGGGAATGGATTTAAACTGGGAAAGGGGAATCTGGGTGGGATTTTGGGAAGGARTTCCTGGGTGTGGAGGAGCTGGGCTGGAATTCCTGGATCCCTGGAGTGACCAAGGCCAGGCTGGACAGGGCTGGGAGCAGCCTGGGATGTGGAAGGGGTCCTGTTTTTTAAAATGAGATGGGGTGTGCAAGGGGTCCCATTGGGAATGAAATGGGATGTGGAAAGTGTCCTGTTTGGARTGAGATGGGATGTGCAAGGTGTCCCGTTCAGAGTGAGGTGTMATCTCTCTTCCCACACAAACTACTCTCTGATCCYGTGAGTAATTTTCTTTCCCCACAAGTTTTGTTCTTAGAGCAGCTGCCAAATCCTTATCTCACCGAGCTCCTGCTGCTGCTTCATGTGGTCAAATGTGAATGCCTCGGTTTGCCACCGTGCCAGAGGTAAGTGCCTGATACAAAAGAGCTTTTAAAAGGCAAATTTGCACCTTTCAAATGGTAGTGAAATATCTCAGCTGTGTTTTCAGCCCATATTGGCAGCAGGGATCACTCCCTATCCCTCCCCAGACACTCACTGCACATTTTAATTGCTCCCTGATGAGTTTTTTGTCCCTCCAGGTGCTGCCCTGCCCTGAAAATTTTATTTTCCCGTGCCAGAGCGTGTGTGGAGCTGCTCTGGGGTTCCTGGGAGGAGGCAGAGCTGCAGCCCCGGCTCTGTGCCTGCCCCGGGCYGTGCAGCAGGTGGCATCCCGAGCTTGGGGACAGCAGCAAGGACCAAAGCAGGCATTTCGGTGCCTCTGGCTGCGCTAAAAACCACCCAAAAATATAACTCAATTAAAGTTTTAAAGCCTTATGCGGTGAGATTTTTGGAGTTGAGCAACTTCTCGATTTATGATTGTTATTTTGTGTCTCGTGTGGCTGATGCTGAGCCCAGCACAGGGGTCAGAGCCAGGAGCAGCTGCTCAGGGCTGTGCATTGGTGCTGGGCATTGCAGGGTCACAAATTAAACCTCTGCAAGCTCCTGTGCGGTGGAATACAAAAGGATACAAAAGAATACAAAAGGAAGGTGATCTGTTCACCCCCACACACTTGATTTAGCTCTAGAGAAAACTGATTTTTGTCTGGATGAATTAAGGCAGAGCCTGCTTCCCAATCAAAAATGAGAAAAGTTTCATTCCAGCTGAGGAGTCTCTTGTTGTGTGCTTTTCAAGGTTTTCCTGCTCTTCCTCCTTTCCTGGCATCTTTTCCTGCTTGAATACTCTTTGCAGTGCTCACATTTGCTTCCCAACYCTGATCTGAGCTGGTTTTGCCTCTAAAAACCCTTCCACACAAAGAAAGCTCACCAGGCTTTCTCTGGAGTGGATTTGCCTCTGSTTGGGAGATTGCACCTGTTTGTTTCTGACTTTATTCTGTGAAAATAAAAAAAAGGCTGAGCCTTGGCACCTCAGACCTGAGCTGGTGCCAAGTGCAGCGTTGCAAAATGTTCTTCTTTTTCCCCTCTGTGGTTGACACCCAGTGCTGTTTGTAATTTCAGCCTGGTGAGGCTTGAGGGCCCTGCAGAAAAAACAGAGTGAGGGAGMAAAGTGAAGGGACAACGTGAATAATCTTAATTGCCACAATAATTAATTATACAGCAATGCTATTTATGCTATGGGAGAAGTCCAAAAGTGAACAAATAAGTGTAAAGCTTTTTTTTTTTTCCACAGAATTTTGTGCAATTCAATGTGTTCTCTAAGGCAGAGATAAAAACTGGTTTCTCCTGTAGTTGCAGCACAGTTGTCTTGACTCAGCATTTGTGAGAGCACAGTTTGCTGCAGGAGCTTCCCTTTTGTACCTCAGGGAATTGGTGAAGAAGCTGGGGGTTTTGGGGGGCTCAGGAACAGGAACAAGTCCAGAGGAGGCCACCAAAATGCTCAGGGGGATGGAGCAGCTCTGCTGTGAGGAAAGGCTGGGAGAATTGGGGAAGGAAAATCTCTGGGRTGACCCAAAGGGAGCCCACAAGAAAGATGGRAAGAGATGAATGACAAAATCCTGGAGTGACAGGGCAAGGGGGAATGGCATCACACTGACAGGGAGGAGCTTTGGATTGGGTGTTAGGAAAAAAATGTTGGTTTTTGAGGGTGGTGAGGCCCTGGCACAGCCTGCCCAGAGAAYCTGGAGCTGCCCCAGCCCTGGGAATATCCAAGGCCAGGTTTGGCAGGGTTTGGAGCAGCCTGGTCTAGGAGCAGGTGTTTAATTCCAGCTCAACTCAGACCTGTATCTGCTCTCCTGAAAGTGAGGGAGTGTTGTTTTATCAGGATGCATTCCAGACTAAATTTCCAAGGAGTTGGTGCAAAGAGCCACCTGAAACTGAGCCCTTCCACATCCCCTGCAGCATCCAGGGCATTACACTGGGAGATCAAAGCCCCTTCTCCCACTTCAGCTGCTCTGCAATTGTTGAGCACCCATTGAACCATTTGGATAATTTGGAATTAAAACATCAGAAATTAAACCCAACTTAGAACTTCTCTGTTCTCACTCCATTCCTCCTTGACACTGAATTATTTTCTGTCCCTCTGCTCTCATTTCCTGCCCTGAAAGCCGCAGCAATTGCACCAGTGAAGCTTCATTTTGCTGTGGGTGGAATTTCTCTGAGTTAATCTSAACGAGTGATGAAGCAGCTCTGAGTCTTTTTGCAGCCTGATGGTCAAACAAACAGCCAGGACCAGGCCTGGACCAAAGGCTCCAGCAGAACAAGATCTCCCAGGCTGCCTGCTGGGCTGCAGCCTGCTCTGCYGAGAGTTTTGTAGGCTCAGCTCAAATCTTGGCCGTGCATTTGTGCCTTGGATCAAAGTGCTGCTGCAGGCCCTGCTCCAACACAAAGCCAAGGAACATGGAACAACAAACAGCCAGTGAAATCCAAACACAATCTGCTCCATGTTATGCTGCAAAAATGAATGAACTCTGCCTCCCACCCACTCCCACTGTGACTTGCTGGGAATAAGGAAACCACTGCAAGGAGTTCTKATTCCTCTCTCCAGCAGGAATGACAGTGGGGCAAGGAGAAAGGTGAGGTTCTGCTCCTCCAGGTGTAGGTGAGGAGCAGTGAGGTGTTTCAAACACCATTGGAAGGAACTCTTGGCACTGAACTGAGGCCCAAATATTCAATTATAAGGCTTTAAATATCTATTTTTTCTACTAAGTTAGGAAAAGAGCTTTTCTGCCCTTCTCAAGGAATGTCCTAAGCCTCACCTGAGGATTTCTCAGAGCACCTGGAATGCTGCTCCAGGCTGTGCCTGTCACTGCTGCTGCCTGCCCAAGGARCTGGGACAAAACTGCACAGACAGAGGAAGGGTCTGCAGAAATTTCAGTCTGAAAGTTGAGGGGAAAACTTCGGGGGGGGAGGACTGTAAAGAAATGCTGACACCACAAACAAATGCAATCTGCTTTTTCATCTTCAGACACAAAAAAGCAGTGTATAGAGTTGAAAAGGAGTATGGTATAATGGRAAAAAAAATATTACAGTGTAGAATTTGTTTAGAAAAGGATTTATCAGCCAAGCACTGCCCTGCAGCAGAGGTAGGAACCTGCTGCTCCTGGAGCTGAGCTCTCCTCTGGGTTTCACCCCCTCCAAATCACTCCCCTGGCCAATCCTGAGCACAGGACAAGTTGTTTCATTTCCCTCCTTGCTTTTTTATCCCAACAAAAGCACCAGCAGAGAGGCTCCTACGTGTTGTGGGCCCTCCAATTGTTCGGGCTTTCCAAGAGGTCACGAGGGGTGCCCAGATAAAAACGAGCAGCTGGCTTTGCTGTGTTGTCCTGTTGTGTTATCAACAGGAAACATCTTTACCCAGCACAGGAACTGCAGCTTTGTCATTGGCCTGCTGCAGGAACATGACAGTGTTTTCTCATCCTATCAGGGCTCGGATATTTTGGGCACTGGTATATAAACCCTCAGGCACACGGTGTCTCTTGGACATTAGGAGCAGGTTCATGGCAGAAATCAGTGTGCTTTGCTATTTTAGGAGTTGCCATAGCTGCAGCACGGAGTTTTTCCCCTGCCCTGCCTGGTTTGGGGTGGTATTTCATGACAGCCCATATGTGTGTTTTTGTTATTTGAGTGAATTGAAGGGATTCATGTGGTGACACGAGCCTTGTAAAGGAGCCTTGAGCACATAAACAACAAATCCATAAATCACAGCAGTGTTTAGCTCTCATTAAATACTCATTGACTTCTATGGTGCAAGGCTGAGCTCCATCCAAGCAAATTCCAGATTCACCCCGTGATGAAATGTTCTGACATGAGCAGCATYSTGCAGGATCCATGTCCTGAACAGARCAGCCCTTGTGTCTCACACGGTTAATGGCAAAAAAAAAAGTGCAGGAACATCCAGAATTGGTGTTAAATCAGAGTAAATGGTGCTTCAATGGAGCTGGAAAGAGCTCTGCTGGAACTGGGCCAGGAGTGCAATTAATATTCTGGATGGGATGACACCACTGGCTGGTTTTAGCAAACCTCACTCCAGCTGGTTTGATAAAGCTGGAGGGGGTTTTTCCACAGCTGTCCTGGCTGTTTGCACCCAAAGGAGCTGTAACCACCAAGGAGGAGAGGCCACAACACCCAATGTGCAGCCTGAGGGCTGCCCAGGTTCTTCCTAAAAAGTGCATCATGAGAAATTCTGATCACTTGGGGCTCGTTTTGATCCTTTCAGGATCATCAGTGCCACCCCACCATGGATGCACTGCTGGGGGTTGCTCTTAGAGAGCTCACACTGCCACATTTTCTAAATTCCACTCTTGTTACAATTTTTTATTAAATATCTCTTGAGATCAGAAATCCAAAATATCATTTATATATCATTTTTATATATATATATATAGCAGATTTTATTGGTGAATATGGACAAAAGGACCACTTTGTTACCAATAAAATTGGCTTCTACAATGAGAAAAGTCAGGATTTCTCAAGGTGAGGGAGCTCCTCACCTCCCAAACCCCTTCCTAGAGCTCATCAAAGCCTCTCACAGCAGCACCACCTCCTCACTCAGGTTTCCTGGGACGTCCCCAGCTGTGACTTTGCCACAAGCTGAGTCAAGGCACGAGGGAGGGAGGGAGGGAGGGAGGGGAGGCTGCAGGATCCCTTCTGCTCTGGGGGAACCCCTCACCCACGTTTCCTGCGTGACTCCTGGCTGAGAGGAGCCCAGGGGAAGCACCAGGGGCAGGTTCTGTCCCATTCTGCCTCTGCTCCCTGCCCTCCATCCACTGCCACAGCTGCCCAGCGCTGCCTCACCTCTCACACCCGAGCACCAGGTGTTATTTTTTCACCTTGGCTCTTGGGTGAGGAGCTGCTGGTGCTGCTGTGGGGGATGTTGGCCTGGCATCCCCTGAATTCTGACCCTCTCCTGTCCCCACAGCCACAGAGGGAGAGGGAAAAATCCCTCCTGCAGCTGCTTTTCCTGCATCCCCAGGGATGAAGGGAGGCTCCCAGCCTGCTGCTTTGTGGCCCAACATTTGATGGTCCCAAATGCCAGAGCCCAGCACTGAGAGCCTGAGCTCAGAGCCAGCAAACAGCTCCAGCAGCAGAGGAAAAGGTTTCAATCCCACACTGTGGGTTCAGGATTATTTTGGGGTGCAGGAATTTTGCAGGTCAGTCAGGATTAATCCCAGTTGTCAGTCACAATTAATCCCAATTTTCAGTCACAATTAATCCCAATTTTCAGTCATGATTAATCCCAGTTATCAATCACAAGGACTCTCCTCCAAGGTGCTGTTCCTGGCAGAGCCCAGGAGGGACACTGGGCACTGCCCCGAGCCCTGCAAAGCTGAGYTTAAAGGACTTTGGGGCAAACCCCGGCTGGGGCCTGGGGAATAGGCCGAGCTTGAGCAGAGCTCCAGGCCTGGGTGGGTCAGGACTTGCTGGAGCCTGGCCCGAGGGGTGAAGCTGGGGCTGAAGTGAGGGCAGAGCTGAGTTCGGCTCCTGAGGAGGGTGAGGCACCCTCGGCTGTGAGAGCAGAGCTGAGTTCGGCTCCTGAGGAGGGAGAGGCACCCTCAGATGTGAGGGCAGAGCCTGCAGGGCCCGGGGAGGCCGCAGGGCTCGGGGACGCTGCAGAGCTCGGCTTGTGCAGCACCCTCACCCTCTGCTGTGAGAGCAGAGCTGAGTTTGGCTCCTGAGGAGGGTGAGGAACCCTCAGATGTGAGGGCAGAGCTGAGTTTGGCTCCTGAGGAGGGTGAGGAACCCTCAGATGTGAGAGCAGAGCTGAGTTTGTCTCCTGAGGAGGGAGAGGCACCCTCAGACGTGTGAGCAGAGCCTGCAGGGCCCGGGGAGGCCGCAGGGCCTGCAGAGGCCGCAGAGCTCGGCTGTGCAGCACCCTCACCCTCAGAGGTGCCACTCTCGGCTCCTCTGGGGTGTTTTTGGTTTTTTGGGTGGCTCCACCACAGTTTTTATCTCGRTGTGTGAAGGGGAAGGGCAGCTGTAGCCAATTCCCACGGGCTGAAAGGCCCCAGTGCAATAATTCCCCTCAGAGAGAGGCAGGAGCCGCTGCCACCAGCGAGGCTGAAAGTGAAAGGGCTGGAGGAGCTCCTGGCCCACAGAGGGAGGGCAACCACCCTCTTGTTTTTATTCTTGAAAAGAAAGAAACAGCTGCTTTTCATTTTCTGGGTGGAACAATCCCCCTCAGTGCCAGGGCTGCTGTCCCAGGGATATTTGGGGGCACCATGCAGCAAGAGCAGGCCCAGGGTGGCAAAATGGTCAGGATTTCAGGTTTTATTACCAAACCCCACCATATATCCAGCTTGTTTTGAGGCTGTTTATGCCTTTTTAGAGTGAAAGCAGCTAGGCACATCACAATCCCCATCCCACACTGCAGCTCTGCRCTAACAAAGAGTGGCACAAAGGAAAAATTCACTTTTTTTCTATTATTGTAACACGAGAAGCAAAAAGCACACTTCTGTAAAAAAAAAAACCTCAGGGCAAAACAGATTATTTTGCCTTTGGGGCAGCATCATTCAAGAAACACTCTACCACAAGTTTGGTCTGGAGGAAACCGCACACGATCCGAGCTCTTTTATCTGCAGCCGGCGGCGGGGAGCTCGCTGCGGTCACAGCTCGATTCTCAGAARGGATGATCACATTTAATCATTGTGTCAGTTGGCACAAACACAGCGTGTTTGTAGTGAAACACTCAAAAACAGCACGGTTATCTTCCCCTCCATCGAGATCTGCCTGATAGGAGCTCTTAACGTTCAGGCTCATCAGAAGTGAAACACTCAGAGGGCTCAGCTTTAACCARCTTGTTTACTTGGGGCTGGTTTTAAAGAATGGTCTGAGCTCTGCTGCCTCATGGAACAACTACAGCATCACTAAATCTCCACCCAAGGGCATTCATTCCTTGGCAGGCTCTGCTTTGGCTCTCAGATGTTATTCCTGGACTCTTTGGAGGGAGTGACAGCCCCTCACTGAGCAGCACATGTCAGCATGCAGAGCTGCAGGGGTGTCCTCTCCAGCTGCACCAGTGCAGSAGCCAGGAGCAGTTTGGAGRGGGGAGAGAGGCTTGGCAGAGGGCTGYGATTCCCCATCTCACCCAGGGCAGAGAATTCCCCCTGCATTTCCTGCAGAGGATCCCTCGCTCTGCTGGGAGAGCTGCAGCTCCCACCTGGCTGCTCTCAGTGATGGGTCCTGGAGCCCTGCAGCAAATTCCTGCTTTATTCTCCAGCTCTGTCCAGTCCAGCCTTCCCCAGGCATCAGCTGCTGGTGCTGAGCTGCCTGAGAGAACCAAAGAAAACCCAAAGAYCTCACTTGGCATTCACACTGAAATYGAGTTGGCTTTGTCCTGCTCCTGCACTCCCCACCTTGCCCAGCACAGGCTGAGAGCTCAGGGACACGGGCAGTGCCCCTGGGGAGGTGCAGGGAGTTCTGTTTGTGCTCAGGCTGCACTTTCAAAGATGACAGTTTGAAAAATTTGCTTTTCTGTCAAAAAAAAAGGCTSTTGGAGCTCTCAGAAAACCAACAGGAGGAGGGGACAGCTGCAGGTGTCACTGCCTGGCAGGCAGGGCTGTCCTGTCCATCTCCAGGAGCATCTTCCCTGGCCAGAGCCGCCCCAAAGGGAAAAATGAGCATTGCTGAKAGTCACTGTCACTTAGAGCATTCAAACCCTCTGTCAGCTGCTGCTCAGCAGCTCAGGCTGTGGAACCATTGCTCTGGGGAGGGCTGAGTTTCGGTGGTTTCCAACGGCTTCTTGGGCTGACATGAACTCGTGGAGGAGTTGAGAACTCAGCTGAGCTCTGGGCCCAACAGACACGTGAAAAGCCCAGTGTGAGGCCTGCTCCTTGTCCCTGGAGCAGCTCCTCACACACCCAGAGCTGCCAGAGTTCCCCTCCTGCCACCAAAACCCCAGTGCAGGGACTCCCTGAAGGGGTTCTGCAGGATCACCCCTCTGCAGGAGCTCCTGGGGTGAAAATCTGAGCTGCTCCTCCAAGCCCGTTCACTCAGGGAGTGCTGGGGCAGTGACAAGATGGAAAAAGCTCAGCTTTGGCATCACATCCCATCACTGCAACCCTTCCCAGAGCACAGGRGAGCAAAAACCCCAAACACAAGCACCCAGATGAGCCTGTAACTCTCATTCCAGGAGAGTTTGTGAGATTTATACCCATGGGGTGGCTTCTCTTTCTGTCTCAGAGCCCTTTCCTGCAGAGCATGGGCCTGCCCACAGCCCCCCGAGGTTTTCTGCTGCTGGAGCTCAGAGCAGGGATTTCCATGGAGGAGCCAAGGAGAGAAATGAGAGAACACTGCAAAAACCAGCCTGGGTGAATCCCATCACAGCCTCGAGGTACAAGGAAAGCAACAGCAAAAGGCCAGCCCAGCCTTTGAAATGCCTTTTATTGTACAATGAATGCAAATTCAGTCATAGCTTTATGGGGTTTATTTTTGTACAGGAATTACAGTGTGAGCAGGGAAAAGTCACACTCTGTCAGCTTCTTGTTTAGGAAAACAAACCAAGCAGAACATTTCCTTTCATGACACACCAGTGGTGCTTTGATGACTCTTCCCTGGTCACTGATGAATCACTGGATGGGAGAGCAGGGACACACTGTTCCTACCCAAGGGCTGCAGCCCAGGAGCCCAGAGTCACCCAAAATAAGGTGCTTCTCTTGTTCTTGCTCTCTCTCTGTTGTCATTGTCACCAGCAGCTCTTCCTGCCCAAGATTSTGAAGCCCAGAGATCCAGAGATCCAAGTGATCCAAGATCACTTCTGCTGATCCTGGAGTTCTGAGTGYCCCAGAGCTCTCCCTGCTCCTGTTTCCCACCAGGACAAGCCAAGCAGCCTCTGCACTTCACCAGACATTTCATTTTTTTTCCCCCTTGTATTCCCTTCTAATGCAGTTCAGACATTTCCCTTCCCAGGCATTCATTCTTTCCAAGTTCTTTACATTTTATGTTATTTATCCTTGGGTTTGATGCTTTGCATCAGAAAATTGGGGTTTTTTTTGAAGCTCAGTGCATGTGCCAGAGTTCCTGGCACAGCATCCTGCAGCAGCAATTACTTTCCAGTGAGGCTCTAAAATTTGCTTATTTACTTCCACTTGTAGGCCAAAAATACTTTAAAATCAGGACAGTTTTTTTCCAGTGACACAATCACCCAAAATATCTTGAACACAGAGACTTCCACTGTGGTTCAATAGTTGTAAAGATCTGCAGGAAAATCTCCTGAAGATCTCAAGGCACTTTGCAAAGTGAGGCTCCAATTTTTATTTTTTTTTTCCTTGCTCCTGCAAATTTTAAACTCCCTTTACAAYATCAACAGCTTGCATGGGTGTAATTCAGAACAGACTGGGGCCTGACATATTTTGCATACCAACAAGTTATGTGAGCCCAATTTGTGGAAAAAAAATGAGATTATACGAGTGTTGTGATGCAGCTGTGGAGTCACTCACTGGGAAAAAAAAATACAATGAATCCAGCAGGATTTATTTTGTCATTTGAAGTGGATGTTTTCAAATGAAAGTGAGCTTTGTGTCCATCAGCAATGTCCAGAGAGGTTCTCCAAACCTGCTGAAGAACCTCCTGTGGTCTTAATTTTAGTTACTGGCACCCTTTAATATATATATTAAAATATATATATATTTGTCATCTAGACTTTAAATTATATTGAAGAAGTAGAAATAGCATTATAAACCTTCAAATATATATATATATATATAAAATATAAAATCTAGATTTTAAATAACATTTAAAAGCAGAAATAGCATGATGAACCTTCAAAGACACATATATATACACATGTCAGCTGGACTTTAAATGCCATGGAAGGAGCAGAAATAGCATTATAATATATATATMWMWATATATATATATAATATAAAATCTAAATTTTAAATGCCATTGAAAAAGCAGAAATAGCCTGATGACCCTTCRCAGACACACACATCCCCACATGTCAGCTGGACTCTAAATGCCAGGGAAGGAGCAGAAATAGCAGGCTGGGCCCTCAGAGCTGTGCTCAGAAGGGAGCTGTGTTTTGGGGAGGGCTCTGTTTGCACAGCAGGCACCGCTCAGTCCCTCCTGCCCCAGCCTGTGGTTGCACTGGTGTGTAAAAATACTGCAGCCAAACTGCAGCTCCCCAGAGCTGCCTGCTCTCTAATCCTGCCTCCAAATAAAAGGAGGAGCTATTCCTGGCTGCTCACCGTGCATTTCTGTGGCTGCCTGGACTAGAATGGAGCAGTCTGGAATGTTAAAAATGGCCCAGTCCGTGCCAGCTCGGAGCCCACGCTCATTGAGGCTTTCCAAAATGGTTTGAAGTTTACATTTGGAGCCTGTTATTGTACARCTTTTTAATTAAAAGTCTTGCTCCAGCCCAGATCACTGGTGCTCCTTGCTCAAAGACCCATTAACATCCATCCTCAAAGCACTCTGGARGGAGCTGGATAATTTTGGTGTGGAGGGCTGAGGCCATCTGCTTGGAAAATGGTTTGGGTTTTTTTATTTTGGCTCCTTCTAATTGTGGAAATTCAAAGGCATCTTTGATATTCACTGGGTTCCAACAATGGAAACATCAAGTTCTCTCTTTCTKTGAATGCTCCAGCTCTGTCTGTGCTGCAGAGTTGGTGCAGTTCAAGAAATAACTGTGAGGAAGCAGGTTTTTCTGCAGGGACAATGTGTGCCATTGGTGCACGTTATCATCTCCGTGATTTCCCTGCAGAATGCTGCTAAAAAAATCAGCAAAACGTGCCCTGCTCACTTCTGGGTGYCCTCCTAACCCAGCCACAGCCTTTCTGATGATTTTGGTATTGAGGGTCTCATCTGCTTATAAAACTGTCTGGTTTGTCTTTGCCTCCTTCCAATTGTAATTCCTGTYCAATGCAAAACCATGGAGCTTTTATTGCATTTATTAATCATTGAGCAATAATGACCATTTTCAGTGGTACATTCGTGGGATTCTTGCACATCTTCAAACATTGCCTGAATGCTCAGGGAGTGAGGAAACAAAACCTTCCCTACCTGGAACAGCCAGGAGGGACACTGAGTGTCCCTTACAAATAGAGTGTCCCTTACAAATCTCTGCCTGTGAAGGCTTCAGAGCTTGACTTTTTTCATCCCACACCTGGAACTGATGCACTGAGAGCAGCAAATACCCCCTGTGACCTGAGAATTGCCATGAGCTGTGCTCACATCCTGCACACCCAGTGCATCCCTTGCTGGSAGATGGAATTCTAACTGGGTTTTTTTTGCCTGTGAATTCAGGTCTCCAGGCACAAGCCAAACRAGGTTGTAATTATTTTCACCTAATCAAGGCAAAACCAGTTTCACTTTCTTTGAAGCTTTTTTATCTCCCTGCAGCTGGATTTGAATCTCTGACTTCATCACCACAACCCAAGAGCCATAACCACAAGGGCCACACGGTTCCAGAGCTGTTTTTGGAGGTGGTGGTGCTGTGAGTTATTTTAGAAGCTGCAAGCTATAAATTTCAGTCATGTTTGAAGCAGGGCAAGAGAGCTTTGAAGGCCCTTGGTGATTCTGTCCTKCAGTGGCAATTACTGAGGCTGCTGGGGATGGAAGGGTCCTGCTCTGCTCCTTCCAGAAACCACTGAGTGCACACAAACAGCAATTGTGAATGGCAGTTAAATTAAAAAAAAAACAGTTCAATTAAATGAAATTGCCCTTGTTGTTCTTGCTGTCCCCAAGCTGGGCTGTGACGCAGAAAAGTCAAATCTGCAGCCAGTTCTCCATTCTGAGGGAGCCCCAAATAGCATCAAAACAAGTCATTTTTAGAACCTCTGGGCTGCTCATGATAAACCACCCAACCACCTTGATTTTTAAAAACCTTGGTTTTTAAAAAACCTTTTTTAAACCAGAATCAAGGTGATTGGGTGGCTTTTAAAACCCCAAAAAARGGGTTTTAAAAACCCCTGAGCCTGCAGTTCCCCAGGCATTTTTTGCACTGCTGGCTCCCTGCCTGCAAATAAACGTGGATCTGCTGTTCCATAGCACTTGTTCCATCAACTGCAAGTGCTGGGAGCTGCAACTGGAACCAGTTTACATTTGCAAAAGAAGGCTCACTTGCCAAAATGTGGTATTTTAAAGCCTCCCTTGCCAAGATMCATTCAAAAGGGAGCAGCCTTGGCACAGCCAAACCCCCGTGGCTGGGCRTGATGGGAGGTAAGAGCCCCCAAAAAGCAACAACTGAACTGCACAAAAAGTTGCTAAAAATTAGGAAAAAAAAAAAAAAAGTGGAATTCAGTTCTTTCCCACATAGGAACTGTTTGCACTTCTCTGCTCTCATCAGAGYCGTTTTCAGCTGCAGCAGTGAAGCCACATCTGTGTGAAATGGAGATAAATCAGGGAGTGAAGTGATTTTAATCAGAACAATAATCACAGATGGTGGCTGGGAGATGGTGGCAGCTCCTTGTTCAAGATCAGCTCCCTGCTCAGCATTTCCTTGGCTCTGCTGGAGCAAAGCACAGCTTTTTTTTTTTGAGCAGGGTAACTGAGACACTTCCTCGTGGTCCAGAGGAGCTTTTCCCMCTGGAGATGCTCTCACACAAAGCCAAGCTCCAAAGGAAAGGCAGAGGGCAAATGGGAGGAGAGAAATGAAATTRGGAGGAGAGAATAAAAACACCTCAGTGCCCAGAAAAAATCGGGCAAGGCAGGGAAATCCTCCTGCTCCCACCAAAGCACTCTGAGACAAACACTGGGACTGCAAAAGGACAGGGAGAAGTCACTGATGGTTCCTGTCCCAGGAATAAATAACCTTTCAGGTGATGCTGATGCTGATGTGAAATATTAGAAATACTCCTAGAAAATCAGTAAATCCCATCTGGATTTATCACCTGTGATTCCAGGTCATTTTTACTCACAGGTATAAGAAATGATTGGATATGAGGATTTCTCAGTGTGCTGTACAATGCAGGAATAGAACAGCATTCCCAGCCATGAAGTCCACATCTATTTTTGATACTTGAAAGCAATTTTGGAAGTAGGAATTCCTTTGGAACTGAAGAGAAAGTTTTACCTGTGAGGCAAAATTCAATAGAATTTATTTTACATGTAAAAATTTRTGTGAAGTCAGCCCCAAAGTGCAGCTGAGCCCTCCTGTTGTGTCTCAGGAAATCAGAACTCAGCCTGTTCTAACAATCATTCAATACCTGGGGGAATGGCAGCACTTGCAGATCTGTTGGGTTGGACAGAGGTTTTTCAGTGAGGAACCCACAAGAGCCATTCTGTCCTGGTTTCCAGGAGGAAAAGGTTTCTCCTGGAGCCTAAAAGAAAACTGTCACGAAATTCTGGAAAGGAAAAAGAAAAAAAAAAAGAAAACATAAAAAAAAAATTCCAAACAAACAAAGAAAACATTTCACCAGGACCCATCTTGGGGGGAAAAAAAAAAGTAAAAATATTTTTCCACCCAGAGAAATAACTATAAATAATGTTTGAACTATTAAAAGAGTGAAGGCAGAGAAAAAAAAAAAAGCTATTTACATAGGAGTGTTTTGTGCTGTTTCAGGCCAATTTGTCACTGATGCAGGAGCCTCATACGTTGGCTGGAGGAAATCCAGACTTTTCAAAGGTTTTTCTGTCAGGGCTTGAAAAGCCGCCAGCTTTTCCAGCGGAGCCGAGCAGTCTCAGGGCCTGTTGTTCTCCAAGATTTTTGCGAGCCAGGGCCTGGATGTGAGCAGGAAACGGAGCCAAGTGGGCTTCCTGAGCGTCTGAGAGAGGAAACTCTGTAATGAGCGTGGAGGCCGTGGTTAAAAATAACCCTGGTATAAAAAGGCAGCGCAGGATCCCCTCGCGCTCACTCACTCGCRGCCTCTTGGCCGCCGCTTCCCCGCTGCTCCGTGTGAATGAGATGCTGCTGCCATTCCCCCTCGGAGCAGGTGGTTCTGCAGCAGCAGACACAAAAAAAGAGGAGCTGAGCACAAGGAAGCTCTTTTGCTCTTTTTTCTTTTGAGCCTCCATGAGCAGGAGCAGGGCTTTTCTTTCGAGGTTTGAGCCAGGGGCGTTTTCAGCGCCCCAGCTTTGGGTTGCAGTAAAAGTGGTGCTGGGAAAAAAACCCAAAATAACTGGGTGTTCTGTGATATGAAAGCTGAAAAGGGGAACGAGGAGAAATCGTGCAAGGTCTTGAGCAAGAGGTGAAAGGGCTCCCCRAATTTGTCACCATCGGGCCCGGTGTGGCTTCTGCCAGGTTGAAATGTGTTTTACAAGGSAAAGTTCTTCCTCCCAGCCCCACATCCAGGAGAGCTGGAGTCTGAGTCTCTGTCTTTGGCCATTGTTTGTTCATTTCTTATCTCTCCATGTTCTTTCTGCCCAGTGAGGTGTGTGCAGGAGGGCAGAGAAGCCAAATCTGTCCCTCCCTCCTACAAGGGCAGGTCACCTTTTATACCAATAACTACACGAACAAAGTTTTCTTTTGATCACCAATAATTACAACTTATATTAGACAGTGAAACTCTGTTACAGCCCAATCCAAAAAGGCCACCAGCACAGCAGAAGATGGAGGGCAAGAAGAAACAGGRRAARAGCACAGACACAACCAAWTTCCTCCATCTTTGTCCTGTTTAYCTCTATATTAAACATCTAAAAATTCTCCTTTTCACCCYGTGATCYATTARTTATTATTCCAATTACACTCTGGTGGCTTGCATTGCTTCTTTTAATGCAGGCAGCTTTTTCCAGACACTCAGATCAAAGAGTGAGGGATTTTTGGGCTTTGTCCCAAGACCCTGGGACCCCTTGTGAGGGCCTGGAGCCACCCAGGGCACCCAAAGGTGCATCCCTGGCTCTGCTGCAGCTTCGGTGCCAGCCCAGCTGCTCCATGGGGCAACCTCAGGAGCTGCAGTGGCCACCAACCCCARCCCCARCCCCAGCTCAGCCTCYCTTCCTCACCYTCCTCCTCCATTTCTGCAGRGGATCRGGCCCATCTCGTTCCTCTCAGAGYAGTGATTTTCCTTGTAAATATGGGGGTAAAATTGGGTTTTTTTGGTGAATTAAGGCACCTTTTCCCCCTCCCCGCTGTAACCTGACACCAGCAGCCCCTGCTGAACGCTCCTCTGTGGCTCCCATGGTGCTGCCATTGGCCAAACACCAAACACATCCTTCCCAGGCCCGTGTTTTTATTGCAAACATTTCTTTGGCGCTTTTACGGGGCAAAATGAAAGGGAGAATTTCACAACTCATTCGACAGAGTTGCATTGGATCAGGCTTGAAAAGAAAAAAAAAAAAAAGCATTTTGTTGCTCAAGAATGGCTGTAACCGTTCAAGGGATTTCAACAGAGTTGTTCTCTGCAGATACAACAATAGAAAATAATAAAAAATACAATAAAAATAATAAAAAATTGCTGGATCTGGTAAAGCACCAAATATTGATGATTTTGATCCGTTTGAACCCTGAAAATTGGCATTTGATTGCACCCCTCTGCAGTAAAGGGTGACTTTCCTCACAAGGCTTTATTTGGAGTGAAAGCTCAGGTGTGTGGAACAAAATGAGCTGAAGCTTCCAAGTAGAAAGGATTTTCTGTGAAACATAAAGCACTGAGCTCAGAATTTAAATATAGATAAATGTATAGATAAATGTATATTATTAAATAATATTATAAATATATTATTTAAATAGATATAAATGTATATTATTAAATAAATATACAGCCAGGAATTTAAATATATAAATATCCCAAAATGTAGGCATTAATAGCTCAAAGTTAAAAAATAAATTATCACAACAATGGACACAAATATATGGGAAAAAAAAAAGTCTGCCCTAAAATATCCCACTGAAGCTTCAAAGSTKAATCATAATTATACAGCTAATTGTGATCATGGGAAGGAATTCTATTGGATATTGAATATTTAAARGATATTGAATATTTAWAGGATATTGAATATTTCTGAGCCTGCAAGGAGCTGGGGAGGCAAACGGGATCAGCTGCCCTGTGGATGCTGCAGAGCCTCTGCCCTCCTCCCACTGCTCTGATTCACATTTCCTTGTATTGAAGAGGGAAAGTCACCCAGCAGTGCCAATTAACAGCGTCATGGCTAATGAAGTGCCTGCTCTAATGTTTCCCATTGCTGCAGGACGTRTGAGTAATAAATCACAGGTGCAGCACCAAAAAAAGGGATTTTATAGAGGAGAATTGAACCCCACGCGTTCATCACGTTAATCAAGGCTGGGAAACCTCCACTATTAATGATTTGTTAATTATCAGAGTCATTTTTCTGAATGGAACCACAGAGGTGCTCGTGCTGATGTCATTCCACTCCCCARTTTCCAATTCTTCACTAAATATTTGCTTCTGTCATCTGAAATATTTGGCATCAACAGAACACTGCCTGTCAGGATCAGTGACTGACACTTCAAGTTTTGCTGATGTGATTCAACACCCTGGCCAGGTTTTGGGGAGTGTGGGATCATTTCACAGTTCTGTAAAATGAAATATTTGAACAAAAATTAGATTTTTCAAGTGTGTTTTTATTTGACAGCTGAAAGGGAACATCTGCAGTGCAACACGTGGGCACTGAGCACACACTGAAAGCAGGAACACAGCTCCAGATTTAATCAAAGCTCAGCATTAAAAAGTGGCACACATTATTTAGGTTTGAAGAGCCCCCCTGCATCAAAAAAAAATAACAAAAAATCATTTACAGCTGAACACTTTCTCCACACAGCAAATTCAAGTGGCAATCCATAATTACCTCAGTCACATTCACCAGATAGCTGAATTTGTGCATGATTTATTCAAGCATGAGCAGATTTCCTGGAGTATTTCTGAGGAATGTTTGATTTCTCTGGTTTGGCCCTGATTTCATTGGAATTTGGGCTGCAGGGATGGGAGCCTGCCTTGCTCAGGCAGGTTGGAAGCATCCAGGCCTTGACTTCTGCTCATCTTTGGGAGCTGAGTTAACACCAAAAGCAGCTGAGATTGGAATGGAGGGCCCAGAACTGCCAATAAAAATCACTTTGAAAAAAGCAGAAGTGCTCAAAAAAAAAAAAATATTTCTGTTGTGTGTTTGGGAAAAGGCCAGAGGCTGCATTGAGATCAGACAATAATGATGTTGAAATACTTTCCATTACAGTAACTAAGGAGGATGTTAAAACAACTGCTGCTCATCCCAGATGGGGTTGGGTTGCCAGGTCTGGGTGATTTAGCAGTGAGTGTTTCCAAAGAACCCGAGTAAGGACATCTCCAGATGGTTGATGTTTATTATCAATTCATTTCAGAGCCCCTGGGGAGCCCCAGGTGACCTGGGGAATGTGAATATTTGTGTCARTGCTGCAACAACGACCCAGATCTGCCTGCCAGTGTTCCACAAACCTGGGCAGAGACAGGTTTTATAAAAATAATTAAAATAATAAAAATAAAATAAAAGCTGGTGTGGTTGGTGGTGGTGTTTTAAATCAGGAGGTGCCAGTGTGATTTTCACAGCAAGAAGTCAGCACGTGGCAAATTAAATTAAATTAAATTAAATGGTGTTCTCCTGCAGATTGCTCCAGCCACAGGCTGATCCAGCTGGAAATGGAATTTAGATCTTAATCAAGCAGGTTTATTGGTTGTTGATCTTTTTTTATCATCACTTACCACTCAGTTCTGTCAACAATGACCTGGAAGAAACCAGAAATTGTTCCTGATAAAGTCCTGGATGACAAAGATCGCAGAAGTGCGACAGAATTTGAAGAACATTTCATTGTTAAAGGATTGTTTTAACTCTCCAGGCAGACACAAACCCCACTCTGGCAACAGAGAGATGGAGCATGCAAGCAGCTCCCTGGCATTGGGCAGAAACTGGGAATTCCTGGGAATTCCTCAGAAAAACTGGGACACCAAARCTGCTCTGCCCTCAGGAATCTCCCATGGGATCCTCTCCCAGCCTCTGTGCAGCCCTGAACAAGGGGGATTTCCCCCAGAGCTTCCAGTTCTTCCTTTGGCACAGCATTTCCAGGTGTYCCAGGGATTTGTTCCCCTCTCCCCGTGTCCCACCTGCTCTGCTTTGAGCACAAATCCAACCTCCTCGAGAGGCTGTGCCTGGGCTGGGGAGCTGAGACAGCACCGTGGAATCACAGCCTGGTTTGGATTTCAAGGGACCTGAAAGTTCACCCAATCCCTGTCCCTTCCTCCAATTAATTCATGGTGTCACTTCATTCAGACAGAACCCCTGCAGGATTAAATCACTCTCCCCAAACTGAGATTTACACACACACACACACACACACCTGTATGTTTTCATTTTATGTGGTTGTTTACATCGTTCTATCAACTTCCTTGACAGCAGATTCTAAAATGTGCTCACTCAGAACGTGCAGTTTGAAATAGAAAAACAAAAAAACCAACAAAAAAACCGTTGTATCGTCGACAGAGCCGCGACAATTCGAGGCTCAGGCAGGGAAATCCTCTGTCATTTCCCTGCCCAGGGGCTGCCCGCGGTGTTACCTGCGCCGTGCGCTCTGCCTGCCGTTCTCGGGTCGTTCACCCCGCTATTTCTATTTTTACCGCTTTGCTCAAGGTGCGGCCAGGACTTTCTGAGAACAATCCATGAGAAAAAAAAGGAGTGTTTTTATTTGTTTGAGTTGTGCGGTGACTCAGGGCTGGGGCAGGCAGGTGACGTGGGCTCCGGCGGGCACAGCCCAAGCTTGGCTTTCTCCATTAACACCCAAAATCCTCACTGCAATCCCTTAAAAAAGTTTCTCCTTGATCTAAAAGCAACAAGAGGCAGCAGCAGCAACACCTAGGAAAACGAACTTTGCCACATAAAAATGGCTGAGTCCGTGTTTGCCTTGGCTGCAAGACAAATCACACATCATTTTGCTCTCCCCTACCCGCAGAAGATTAACAAATACTTTCTAATCTCACATTCTTCACATTTATCCACCAGTGGCATCACTCCTGCTCCGCGCTAAGCGAGATCGCTGCCAGGACCTTGCGTTTAGGTATTTCAAATAAGAGTTGTGAGCAGCAAAAAAACAAAACAAAAAAAAAAAAAAAAAAAAAAAAAAAAAAAAAAAAAAAAAAAAAAAAAAAAAAAACGCAGAAAATGTCAGCACGGCTGTCCCAGAGCGAGGGGAAGGTCATGGCAAAGTTGTTCTCAATTTGCGCAGAGCCGGTGACTCACAAGGTAAATAAATTCTCACTTTTGTCTCCCCAGGTTCAGCGCAGCTCTCAGCTTTTTTCGCCTGCTTGTCTTGAAAATAAAAAGGAGAGAAAATTCATCATTTTGTGCGCTTGCCTTTCACCCTCTCTGCCCACCAACCATTTCCTCTGCACAAAGAAATGCAGAGTTTTGCGATGGAGCCATCGCAGGGCCAGAAACAAAACCCTCGGCGAATCCCGCACGTCCAGTTGGATATCCTAGAAACAAAATATTTGGTTGGAGCCGTTGCTGAACTCGCACAAGCGCTCAGAGCGACCCAGAGMCGCGCAGGGTGTGTTATCAGGGGAGCGCTCGCGTTCGCTCTGGATTCATCAGAGCGCGTTCTCTTGGCTGACTCACAGCCCCGTCCATACGTGGGGATGTTTTATGAGAGGAAAAGGGTTTACATTGAGAGATTACACAAGTGTGACATTGCAGAGCCGTGACTCACACACATCTTTGTGTACGCCGTTGCCATGAGCGCCGGGATTGCTTTCAGAAGTTTGGCTGCTCCCTCTGGCCAACCTGGTGAACTTTTTACAATGAGAACGTACAGAAAGTTAAACAGGAGAGATCCCCGCGCCTGGAACGCGTGTGGAGTTATTGAAGGGATCATTTACTCGCCCTAGCAACGGAGCTTTCCCGAGCTGGTTGAACACAGCCCCGAGGCTGGGATGGGCTCTGCAGGAGCTCAGAGGGTTTCGGGGGAAGCGGAGCCCATCGAGGGCATCGCTGCTTCCCCTCCCGGGGCACAAAAGTGAGAGCTGCTCTCCTGCACTCTCGCTTCAAAACTCCTTTAAAAGTGATGGCAGAGGAAATATGGAGGAGGAGAGAGCACAGCTCTGCCTTTGAACGGGCTCTCAAAGAATCAGCCTGTCTGTCCCTTGACCAGATCACAAGACTTTCCTCCTTTCAGATCTGCCACTTTTGCTCCTGGGTGAGGGCCAAGCAGCCACGATCCTGGGCACCAGGAGCCTGGAGCACGTTCTCAGAATTTAGGGGACAATCGCCCCTTCAGACGAGCATCTGAGCCAGAGGCCAAGGTGAGGGAGAAGAACAATCTCCCCTCCTGAAAAACCAAACCCGTGAATTGCCCCCACCATGGAAGCAGGGCTCGTCTCTCCTTCCCAGGTGCCCCTGACACCTCCCAGTCCCCTGAGCCCGATGGCATCACCTGTCCCAGGTGTGCTCTGAGGTGTGTGGGGATCAAACCCCCGAATCACGGTGCCTTCCTTGGTGTCCCCAGTGCCCCCCATCCCACAGCGAGTCCCTCGCAGTCCCTGCTGAAGCTGCAGCCCTCAGTGTCCCCTGGTGTCACAGAGGGTCCCTTGGTGTTCCCAGCTCGGGGAGCCCTCTCCATCCTCACGGGGTGTCCCAGCACAGGGTCCCCCTCAGGCCGGGAAAGGCTCCTGGAGGTGCTGCCCTGGGGCCCCTCAAGTCCCTCACGRTGTCTCTTAGCACAGGGCAGGGTCCCTCAGTGTCCCCTGGGGCAGAGGAGACCCCTCAGTGTCCCGTCACTGGCCGCGGGTCATTGTGGGGGGTCTCTGCCCCTCAATCACTGTCCCGAGCCGGGGGTCTCTGCCCCCTCAATCACTGTCCCGAGCCGGGGGTCTCTGCCCCTCGGCCCCTGCCCCCGCCGGGGGTCTCTGCCCCAGCCGGGGGTCTCGGCCCCTGCCCGCCCGCAGCCCCGAGCCGAGGGGAGGGCGGCTTTGGGAGCCCGTCCCCAGCTCCGCTCCGCCCCGCTCGGGCTGGGACGGCCGCCGCCGCCTCGTCCTTTTATACCGGGGCTAAATTTAGGCTGCGCCCGAGCCGCTGCCTCCTGCCCGCCCCGTCCGGGACGCGTTTCCTCCGCCGCTGCAATTGGCCTGAGCCCGCGTTAAAAGGTGCGGAGGGCGCGGGGCCGCGCTCGTCCCGCACCATGGCGCTCAGCGACACCGCCCTGCCCTCCTTCGCCACCTTCGCCAGCCCCTGCCGAGAGAAAGCCCTGCACGAAGTGAGTGTGCCCCGGCTGGCGGCGACGGCCCCGGGGCTGCGGAGCCCGGCCCGTGCCTCCCCTCCCCGGCCCGAGGGCGCCTCTAACCCCTGTCCCTTTTCTCTCTCCCCAGAGGTGGAAGTGTGAGCAGGAGCCCAAACCCCCCGGCGGCTCCTGGGGCGGCCTCTCGCCGCGCAAAGAGGATGAGGATCTCAACAACGTGCTGGATTTTATCCTTTCCATGGGCAGCGACGGCTACGGCCAGGGCGCTGCCGGAGGGGATTATCCCCCCGCCCCAGGCGACGGCGGCGGCTTTTACCAGACGAGCCCGGGATGCTACAACGGCCTGGAGCAGCAGGGCAGCCCCCCGCCCTACACCGCCGGCGTGGTGCCGGACATGATGCGCCCCGAGCTGGACTCCAACTACTGCCCCGGCAGCGTGCACGGCCGCTTCTTCGTGACCCCCAGCTTCGGGGGCCAGCACTTCKCGGAGAGCATCAAACCCGAGCCCGACATGGACAATTACGGACCCGTGCTGGGTCTGGTGCCCCAGGCTTGCCCCAAGATCAAGCAGGAGGGCAACGCCACCTGCATGATGGCCTACGAGCAGCCCCGGGTGGCCAGCTCCCCGCAGATCCCCGGCGCTGAGACGCCGCCGCTGAGCCCCGACGATCTGATGGTGAGCGAGTGCCACTCGCAGATGCTGTGCCCCTCGTCCGTGTCCTACCAGCAGAGCTACCACCCTCCCTCCTTCCAGCACCACCCGCAGACGCACCTGCAGTACCAGAGCACGTCCCAGTTCGGCCTCTTCGAGGAGGGGCTGCCCTTGCAGCCCTCGGCTCCCCGGGGCATGCTGACCCCTCCGTCCTCCCCGCTGGAGCTGCTGGACTCCAAACCCAAGCGGGGCCGGCGCTCGTGGCCCAGGAAGAGAACGGCCACGCACACGTGCAGCTACGCCGGCTGCGGGAAGACCTACACCAAGAGCTCGCACCTGAAGGCGCACCTGAGGACGCACACAGGTAAGGGAATGTCGCTGGTGCCGAGGTTGGGGGAGCTCTGTGTTTGCAGCCCGGGGTTTTATTTAATTCTCGGCTGCGGGTCAGCTCTGTAACATCCACCTGTGCAGTCAAAGGTTTCTTTCTGCGAGGTTTTTTTTCGCGACAGGTGTGGCCGGGTGAAGGAATTTCTTGTTTAGTTTAAAAGCAGTTGGATCATTCTGCGGAAGGGCTCGGCAGCACAGAGCGAGCCACGCCGCAATAAAAGCGGGCGGGTTGGGCGCTGAGTGATGCCACGCTGAGTCACGCTTCCCCATTTCCCCCCGACAGGTGAAAAGCCCTACCACTGCAACTGGGAAGGCTGCGGCTGGAAGTTTGCGCGCTCGGACGAGCTCACCCGGCACTACCGCAAACACACGGGCCACCGGCCCTTCCAGTGCCACCTGTGCGACAGAGCCTTCTCCCGCTCCGACCACCTGGCCCTGCACATGAAGAGGCACATGTAGCCCCGGGCAGCGGCGCGGACCTTGTTTCACTGCTCAGGTGCAGGACTTGCGGAGCTGTAGCTGGTACTACACGGGGAGGAGCGGAGCGACGTCCGGGATGGACACGGGGGGAGCCGGGAGCCTCTGCTGGGGGATTCCCTGCCTGGATCAGCGACAGGGGAGGTGCCCCTGGCTGAACCAGTGACGGGGGATTTGTCCTGACAGAATCAGTGACAGGGGATTTGTCCTGACAGAATCAGTGACTGGATCTGCCTGACTGAATCAGTGGCAGGGAATCTGACTTGGCTGAATCAGTGACAGAGAATCTGCCTGATCAGTTCTGTGACAGGGAATCTGCCCTGACAGAATCAGTGATGAGGATTTGCYCTGACAGAATCAGTGACAGAGAATCTCCCTGGCTGAATCCATGACAGGGAATTTCCCTGACTGAATGAGTGACAGGGAATCTCCTTGACTGAATGCCCTGGCTGAATCAGTGAGAGAGAATCTCCCCTCACTGAATCAGTGACAGGGAATCTGCCCTGACTGGAGCAGTGACAGAGGATCTGTCCTGCCTGAATCAGTGACAGAGACGTTGCCCTGACTGAATCAGTGACAGAGAATCTGCTGTGCCTCAATCAGTGACAGAATCTGCCTAAATCAGTGACAGGGAACCTCCCTGGCTGAATCAGTGACAGGATCTGCTCTGGATGAATCAGTGACAGAAAAATCTCCCTGGCTGAATCAGTGACAGGGAATCTGCCAGGACTGAATCCACGACAGAGGCTCTGCCTGACTGAATCTGTGACAGAATCTCCCTCACTGAATTCAGGACAGAAAATCTCCCTCTCTGAACCCATGACAGCCCCTCTCCCTCACTGAACCCGTGCCCACCCTGTCAGGAGAACAGGGGTTATTTATGCAGCTTCTGGGAAGGCTGAGCTCCCTCAGCCTCCACCCAGATTGTACAGAAGAAGCTGTAAATATCAGTTTTTCTCCCGATTCTAATCCCTAACCTTTACAAGACAATGTTTGTATGGAAACTGCCTGAAGTCGACCCTAGGAGAGGTAAATGAATGTTTTGCAGCTAACAATGTTAGTTTAGATCTCAGCTGAAGGCATGGCTAAGAGAACACTCCTCTTGTCAGATGATTTGGTTCACAGGTGCAATAGAATTCTTGTTTGCCATGATCTACACTAGAAGTACAGGGCTTGATGTCTTGTAAGAAAATAACCTATTTACTGTAATTTTTATATATATATATATTGTAAATAATTTTTTACTGTGAGAAATGTAAATATAAATAGAAGACAAATGGGTATTTTGCCTATTTCTGTTTTTATAAAAACCTAAATTGTTTTTCAACGTTTGAAAACATTTCATCTTTTTAATAAAATAAGTTTTTAATTGTTGTGATTTTTATTCTCCTTTGAGATGTCCCTGTTTTTGTTTTTTTTTTTTTTCCCTGATGGCTGGACCAGCATCCACCTGGTTGTGTTTTAAATTACTGACAACTGTAAGAAAAAAACCTGAGCCATGAATTTTTCTGAAGCAGATAACAGAGTAAGTAAGGTATTTTCAGTGGTAAATAAAGCACAGCACAGTGCTTTATCAAAAAAAAAATCAAATGGGAAGGTAGATCATATTCAAAATAGACTTCCTAAAAATGGTTAAGCAAAGCAACACTGTAATTTCAGTCTCATTTCTAGTTTATGCTGGACTATTTTAATAGCATCCTTTAATGTTTTCCAGATGTGGTTGTGGCTTTGCCAGCAGCGTGTGGGTTTTTTACTATAAATTTAAACACTGCATTTTTGTAATTATGGAGGCTTATTTTAAGGCATTCTTGTCCATAAATTATCCTTGTTCTCAAGAGCTCAGTGCAGGATTCCAGTGGAACAGTGGTGGAATTCAAGCATGAATTCACAACACAGCTCCAAATGCCTTCAGAACTCCTTCCCYAAAACTGGAATTCACTCAGTGCCACCTGAATTCCAGGAGTTGAGAAAGTTCTCACTGTTTGGGAGGGAAAAGCCAGGATCTGAGATTCTGAAAGCTGCAAACAGAGTGGGTGCTGCAAGAGCTCCAGTGGCAGAGACAGCTGCAAAAATCAAACTGAGCCCCCAAAAACACTTCAGTGAATGAGCTCAGGAGGGCAGGCAGTGAAATCCAAGCTGATTTTTCTGCTGGGCATCCTCAGAGCAGCTCCTGGTCCTTGTGCTTCTCTGCTGATCAAACACACCCAGCTGAAAATTCCAGCTTTTTTCCCTTTAACATCTGCATCCTTGGGACTTGGTTTTAATCAAGATTGTGACTTTTTTCCTGCCTTTACGTGTCAGAATACACAGAAATGGAACCAACAGGGATGCATTCAGGGTGAGTACAAATATAGCTGCTCTTCTGTGAAAGCAGGGGCTGCTCATGTGGAACACATTTTGTATTTTGGGCTCCCAATCACTGGCATGGAAGAACGAGTTCCACATTTCACTTTTGCAGGGCTTTCAGAGTGAGATGTGAGGGAGCTTTAACGTTTCCTCGTCACAAACAAAACCCTTTTATTTGGTGGAGAAAAAGCAAAAAAAAAAAAAAAAATTGCACAATCTTATTCCAGAAAGTGAGGATGACTTAAAGATGTTCTAAACTTGGCACACTCGTTGTTGCAACAGTTGGAGGTATTTCCTTCTCTTTCCCCACAGCTGAATATTTTCATATTTCTGCCTGCTCTTCGCTGTTTATAACGATAAGAAAACAACTTGAGAAGTTCTTGCTCTCCTCTCCTGGTGCTCACCTGGCTTTGCCTTCCTCTTCCTGAGGARCCTGGACGTGGTCCCGGCCATTCCCAGCTTTCAGCATTCCCGSTTTTTGGTAGGACCCAGCTTTCAGCAGTGCAAGAGGTGAAACCATTCCCTTCTTTGTGATGCAAAGAGCTGTGAAACCTCAGCCCAAATCTGCCTCGGGGAGGGCCCGGAGCTTTCCAGGGATGGGGGAGAAGCATCAAAACCTCTCCAGGTGCTTCCCCGGCTCTGTCCCCACTCCCCTCCTGAGCTCCGCCTGCTCTCGCTGCTTTTCTTCCCTTCCAGCTCCTCAGCCTGGAGAGGAGAAGCTCCAGGGAGAGCTCAGAGCCCCTTCCAGGACCTGAAGGGGCTCCCAGAGCTGGGGAGGGGCTGGGGACAAGGGATGGAGGGACAGGACAGGAGGGAATCTCCTCACACAGGGAAGAAACGATTCCCTGGAAGGGAAATCCCAGAGAAATCGTGGCTGCTTCACCCCTGGAAATGTTCAAGGTTTGGAGCAGTGGAAGGTGCCCCTGCCCCATCCAACCAAAGCCATCCCAAAACCCAAACCCTGCTGGGATTCTGGGACCCCACTCAGCCGCGGGCAGGGAGTGGCACAAAGGGCACAAATCGGTGTCACCAGGGCCACCAACCCTTCAAAAAAACCCCTCCCGTGGCTCTCCTGCAGCTCCCAGCACATCGGGTGCTGCTGCTCCTCCTCCTCCTCCTCCTCAGCACGGGAGATCCGAATCTCTGGGAAGGGTTTGGCTGTGCGGGTTTTCACCTCTGCTCCTGCTCACTAAAAACCCTCCAGGTGAGAGATTTGCCCGATTTGGTGCTGCCAGAGCTCCTGGGGAGTGTGGGGTGTGCAGAGGAGCAGGTGCTGCTCCCTGAGCTGCTGATTTGTCACTCTGAAAATAGAGCAGAGGAATCCTCACACAAAAACCCCAAAAAACCTCATGTAAAAATGTGTGAAGTCGGTTCTGTGAAAGGGGGAAGGGATGAGGGGACAGAGCACCAAGGAAAGTTCACAATAAATGTTTTTGTCATTGTTTTAGGGAGGGCATCGCTGATAATTCTGTGTGGTCTTGACAGGAAACTGCACATTTTTGAATCGAGATCATCTTGGAGCAGAAAATAACAGAGATGCTGATCTCACTCTTCTCACAATTACTGTGAGTAATTGTCAACTCTCTTTGGTTTTAAATTGAATTGTTTTAAATGAGCCCATCCAAAGATGCATCGCTGCAATTCCAGAAATGCAGCGACCAGGAAACTCTGAAGTGCCACATTTCCTAATAATTCACCATCAGGTTGTCAGCTCTTAATTAATTAATTAATTAATTAATTGTGTTCCAATTAATCCCCTGCCTCGCAGGAAGCACAGAGTGAGCACAACCTGCAGCCGGATTGCATTGGGTTCTGACAGCAGCACCCAGCACCACTGCAGCAGCTCAGCACCACTGCAGCACCAATGCAACACTCCAGCTGTGCTCAGCACCACTGCAGCAGCTCAGCACCACTGCAGCACCAATGCAACACTCCAGCTGTGCTCAGCACCACTGCAGCACCAGTTTCCTGCAGAGGCCGTGCAGGTGGGTTTGGGGCCGCTCTGCTCAGCCCGGGGCTGTTGGGATGAGGAGGGGAGGGAAGCACGAGGAGGGGCAGCAGGGCAGGGGCAGCAGGGCAGGAATTCAGTGCAGAAATTGGAGTTGTTGTTCCAAGCAAGAGCCACAAATTTGACACAAAAACTCGTGAAATTGTGCACAAAAAGAAAAAAAAAAAAAAAAAAAAAAAAAAAAAAAGCAAAGAAAGAGTCCTGAGATCCCCGAGCTCCAAAAAGTAACTTTCATTTATTATATTAAACAATACCATTTCTCTGATTTGATTAACCAATAAACACATGAGATGGGTTAAAATTAAAATACCTTACACAACCTGTGATAACATTTGGAAGATGRACAGAAGCACAAGAACGCTCAGGTCTGGAGCCATCAGTGAGGTCTGGGGCAACCCTGCAGCTCCTGCTTTGTGTTCCCACCTGGTGCAGGTCAGATGGAGAAAGGGACACCTGAGGAGTTTCCTGTGCTTGCCACAGCAGAGGAAACTTTCCTTTGACACTTTAAAGGGGGAGGTGGAGGTTGGACAAACCAAAAATCCATTTTATAACAAATTAATCTTTATTTATAAAACTTCCAAGTCAGAAGAGCAGGGTATGGGCTGATCAAACAGGTGTGGCAATGAGTTCTCATCAACAAATTCACTGTAAAAAAGGAATTTGTGATGATTCCATCGAGCTCCCAAGGAAAATTCCTTCCCAAGGAAAGGTGGTGATTGTGGAGTGTGAATAGATGCAAAATAGAATCAAATACAGAACCAAAACCTTGGCACAGGGAGGAAATGGAATGGGATCACTCACAGCAGAGATCACTTCACTTGAAATCCTTCAATTTACAGCTCCAAAGGAGGATGGAGCAGGAATGAAATCCCTGAGAGGGAGGGAGAAAATGCAGAAGAGAAAGGAAGAAATCAAAGCCTCACGCAAAGGGGAAGCAAAAAAATTCCACTTGGACCAAAACTCCCTGGGCCACAGAACAAAAACAAAACAAAACARAAATTCTTCTCCATGGAGAAACACTACAGAAAAAATGAAAACCCCAAAAGGATTTAAGGGGAATTCAAGAAAAGTGAATTATCCTTGAGCAGAGAAATCACTTCTACAGTGGTGCCAAGAGATTGGAATTAAAAATAAAATTCTTTACACAGACACAGATTGGGATTTCCCCACTTGGAGAGCACAGGAACCAGGCAGGGAAGGACAGGTGGGAAAAGGCTGCTGGGATAAAAACATTTCATTATTGTGGAAGTGATGACTTTAATGAGCTTTTATTTGTTTTTATTGCAGACTGGGAGCTTTTACAACAACTGGGAAGGAACTGAGGGAACCCACTGAGGGCAAAGTGAGGGGAAATTCAGAATCTGCAGGTGAGAAACTCTCTCAAGGTAAGAAACTCTCTCAAGGTGAATAATTCTCTTAAGGTGAATAATTAATTCTCTTAAGGTGAATAATTAATTCTCTTAAGGTGAGTAATTAATCCTCTCCAGGTGAGTATTTCTCCACCTGTCCTGCTGAACTGCTCTGTGCACTCCAGGCCTTTGCACCACTGGGATAGATTTTATATATATWTTTTATRTATTTATATATATTCCTTATAAAACGTGTGTGCCACCAGAAAARCCCTGCTGAACTCTGAGTTCTCAAAGCACCACAGAGCTCAAGGATTGATCCAAAAAGGATCAGCCCCACTCTTCCCTCCCAGCCCAGTGTTTATTCCTCCCCAGGTGAAAGCTCAGGTGGAAATGGAAGGAAAATAAAAAAGCCAGAATTGGAATCCAGAGGAGAATTATGTGCAATCARTCTGAGTGGGATGAAGCAAGGAAAAAAAAAACAGCTTTTCCACCTTTGCCTGTGGTTGGGAACAGCTCCTTAAAGTAAGTTTTTAAAAAGGGGGAAAAAAAAGGAAAAAAAAGGAAAAAGAAAAAAGAAGGAAAAAAGGGGAAAAAAGAAAAAAAAGGGGGGGGAAAAAGGAAAAAAAAAAAAAAAGAAGTGAAACTGTGAGCAAACCCAGGGAAGAACTGAGAGAAGAAAGGTGACCAAGATCAGCAGCTGAGCCTGCTCCCCACACAGATCCTTTAAGAGAAGGTGGAATTCCATGCAGGGCAGGTGAGCTCTGCTCCCTCACACCTGGCACAGCTCAGGAGCTTCTACCTGAGCACAGAAACCCTGACAGGAATTCAGGAATTCATCAGGAATCACTCATTTCATCCTGAACCTCTGAAATCCCCAGAGCTGCTGGGAGGATCCCAGTTCTGTGCCTGCAGAATTCACACAGAAATTCACACACACAAAAACCCTCCCATCCCTGGGATTGATCTGCACATTCTGCATTTTCAGTGTATTTACACAATTCTGTACAGCACAGGGGACTCACACAGCAGGAGGACAATGTGGGGTATTTACACACACTCTGGTTCCATTGTACAATATTTTATATATTTATATTTATATTTMTATWTACACATGGACACAGATCTCACTGTACAGGGGATGCACTGGGGTATTCACATTTTTCCTTATTTTACATTTTAGGTCTTTTCCATGCCCCAAAAAGCACCAGGGTTGTGCTGGAGGGAGGAGAGCAGGGAAGTTTGGCCTCCAGGTGTTGGACAAACTCTGAGCCACAGCACAGGGGAGGAATGGGGGGAAATTTCCTTTTTTTATATGGAAAATGGCAGGAAAGAAGGGAAGGAAATCAAAAATAAAAGTGCATTAGAGAGGATGGGAGAATAGCAAAATAAAATACAATAAAGTAAAATAAAATAAAGTAAAATAAAAGAAAACAAAACAAAGTAAAATAAAAATAAAATACAACAAAATAAAATAAAATAAAGAGGAAGTGTTGGAGACTGAATAAAAGATAGAAGAGATAAAAGAATGCAAAGGTTTTGAACAAAGGGCAGGAGAGGAGATTTAAAAATGCTGTTCKGGGTCCCTCCTCTACAGGACAGAGAATTCCAAGGCAAACACAACTGAAGTTTCAGAACTCCTGGCACCAGGAAAGGCATTTTTACTCAGCAAATTCAATTCACAGACTGATTTTTTTAATGACATATCAAACCCATCTGTGTTCTCCTCTAGAAAAGCTGCTCTGAGCACTGCAAGCTGCATTGGAGACAGAGCTGGGTGTAAATGGGATTTTGGCAACTCAAATCTGCCTCAGTTTGGCCTCATTTCAGCCAAATCTGCTCCGTGTGTGACCCCAGGAGCTGGAACTGAGCAGGGAGAGGCTGAGGTGTCCCAGGGGGGTCTGGGGGAGCTGAGGGTGCAGGGAATTCTGCAGGGGAGAACTCCTCAAACACAGCAATTTATCCATCACTTCATCTCTTGGGGTCACATTCCAGCAGCAGCCAAATGTGGCACCACCTTGCAATAAAGCAAATTTTAAATTTGTAATATTTTTAAATTTGTAATTTAAAATTCATGAATTTTTAAATTCATCATTTAACTCTAAAATTATTTATCCCATTTACTGCAGCTGAATTAACTCCCTCTTTCAGCCACATCCAATTATTGAAACTCAATGCAAACAGATGTTTAAATTAGAATTTCTGGAGTCTTCAAATTTGTGCTGTTGAAGAGTTTGTATCTGTTTGTAGCCATCATTTCTAAACTGGCAGATTTAAAAAGCCACAAGTCCTGGATTTAAAAAGGGACCATCTAATGATGAATTTCTGCTTTCACACAGATGATGCACAAGTCCTGATCAGCCTGCCATGGATGATTAAATAAATACAATTAATTTAATTAAACAAGTGGAARCTCATTCTGCTTTTAGGAGAATTTCCTTTGAAATCCAGACTTGCAGCCCCAGTGGGGTTTGGGCCATTAAAAAGCAGATTCACAAAGTGTTTCAGAGGAAGGGAACCTGCAGTACCTCAGGATTTAATTCCATTTTCCCATTTTCTCAGAAATCTCCCCCAGCTTTTCCCCCACTTCTCCTGCAGAGCCTGCTGGTCACCACAGCCATCCCCACCATACAAACCAGGGGGTTTTTGGGATTTCCAAGGGTTCCCGGCAGGGTTTTTAGGAGCTGGGCATGTCAGCCTTGCTGAGGGCGATGGCGAGCTCCAGGTCCTCCTGCTCCTGCCTCCGCAGCCGCGCCAGCCGCTCCTGCTCCGCCTTCTCGCTCTCGCGCTTGGCCCAGGCCAGCTGCTGCTCCTCATTGCCGAACTGCGGAAGGAAAATTGGAAACGGGTCACTCGGGGGGCCAGGGAGCTCCAGGGAATGGTGAGAAATAACACAAAGAATCATTTCTTTAATGATTAATTCAGGTGCTCAGAGCAGTTCTGGATCGGCGTCGGGATTCGCTCAGTGCTCCCCTCACTTCAGCTTTCATTTCTTCCTCCTTCACTTCCTCCATTTATTTCCTTAATTAGTCCTTTACTTCCTCCTTTATTTCCTTGATTTCTTCCTCCTTCATTTCCTCCCTTCATTTATTTCCTGAATTCCTCTTTCCGTCGCTCCCTCCCTTATTTCTTTAATTCTTCCTTCCTTCACTTCTTCCCTTCATTTATTTCCTTAATTATTCATTTACTTCCTCCTTTATTTCCTTGATTTCTTCCTCCTTCCTTCCTCCCCTGATTTATTTCTTTAATTTCTTCCTCCATCCTTCACATCCTCCCTTCATTTAATTCCTCCTTCCTTCACTTCCTCCCTTCATTTATTTCCTTAATTAATTCCTCCTTTATTTCCTTAATTTCTTCCACCTTCCTTCCTTCCTCACTTAATTATTTCCTTAGTTCTTCTTCCTTTACTTCCTCCCTTGATTTATTTCCTGAATTTCTTCCTCCTTCACTTCCTCACTTGGATTATTTCCTTAATTCCTCTTTCCATCACTCCCTCCCTTATTTCTTTAATTCCTCCTTCCTTCCTTCAGTTCCTTCTTTGATTTTTTCCCTAATTTCTTCCTCCTTCACTTCCTCCCCTGATTTATTTAATTCCTCCTTTTATTAAATAAATTTAATAAATTAATTTAATAAATTTATTTAATTCCTCTTTTTTCTCTCCTCAGTTTTTCCCTCTCCCACCTGGAAATTCCCCCCCACAGGAAGCAAATCCCAGCACCTGGGAATGAAACAATCCCAAACCCTCCAGAAGCACCAAAAAAAGGGAATCAGTGCTTTGGGACCCAGCAATTCCAGTAATTTGAGAGAATAAACAGAATAAAGCAAATATTTGATAGGGAGTTTGATKGCAGCAGCTCCTGCTGAGCCTGGGGGGTTTCAGAAGAGAATTTTGGACACCTGGGAAGCTCCAGCACCAAACCCAAAGCTGCCGGAATTTCTCCTGCTGCTGTTCAGAAAATCCAGATTCCACCAGTGAGAAAACCCAATTTAATTCAGAAACTCAGAGAATTTCACAGCTCCCAGATCTGCCTGGGCTTCCCCAAAATCTGCCCACAATTTGATTATTCACCATTGCAGTGTGCAAAATTTGAGCTTTTCTGGACCAAAATCTGCAAGGATTTCACTGAAATCACAGCAATTTCAGATTTAAATGGGATTTTGTTCCCATTTAATTCTGGTATTTGCTGAGGGGGAGGATGGGAACAAATGTTGGCATCCAAAGCCACTCCTCAAATCTGCTTTGGCCTCTTTTGGTGGGGCTTTTTAGGGATTTTTTTGCAGGAAAACATTTATAATATTATTTTTCTTTTTTTGAGGAGAAAATTCCAGCAGGAATTCCTCGTGGCCCAGTGACTCTGCTGTGCACAGGAAAAGCTGAAATATTGAACTGAGGGCTGAAAATCCCAAATCTCTGCAAAAACCCCTCGTGCTGGCCCCASCCCAGGCTCCTCCTCCACTCTTGGATTTTTTATTAATTTTTTTTACATTTTTGTTTTGCATGGATTTCCAAATTTGCCTTTGAATTCCTTTCAACCCAATTCTCATTTATTTATTTATAATAATTGAATTATTCCTCTGCCCATCATTGCTCAGTTTATTCCTCCCAGTGTGAATTTGGAGATGAGCTGAGAAAAATCATCATTTGATTGAGATGAGATTGAAATAAAAAATAAACTTTTCTCCCTGCAATATCCCTTTCATTGCTATAAAAATTAAGATGAGAATCTTAATGAGAATCTGAAATACAACAGAATTTCCACCTTTTTTTTCCAAAAAATGGAAAGCAGGAATTATTTGATTTTTTTTGTGAATGGTTTGATTTTTTTGATGAATTATTTGAATTTTTTTGTGAATTATTTGGGTTTTTTTGGGAGAATTATTTGATTTTTTTTTGGTGAATTTTTTTTGGTGAATCATTTTATTTTTGGTGAATTATTTGATTTTTTTGGTGAATTATTTTATTTTTGGTGAATTTTTTTGTGTGAATTATTTGATTCGTTTTGGTGAATTATTTGAATTTTTTTGTGAATTATTTGAATTTTTTTGAGAATTATTTGAATTTTTTTGTGAATTATTTTATTTTTTGATTAATTATTTGATTTTTGATTAATTATTTGATTTTTGCTGAATTATTTACCGCAATCCCTCAGAGCAAAACCCCATTTTCACTTAAACCCAAATCTGCAAAGTCACAAAAACCAAGAGCCACTTCCCCTCCATCATTTTTTCCTTCACCTCAGGGAGAAATTCAGGAGTTGTTGAAGAAAATTCAGATAAAAGCAGAGTTTTGAGTGTTATTTTTATTAAGAATGTCACCAATTTGTACAGAATCAGTTGAATTGTGCAAATCCAACTGGCAAATACAACAAATTTTCCACTTGGACATTTCCAAAATTGATAAATTAAAGCCCTGAGGCCAACCCAAACCTGCTCAGCTTACAACAGCAGCTTGGAGTGATACACAGTTCATATTAAATAATAATTAGGCAAGAAAAAATTAAAATAAAACATTAAAAATGAACAATCTGAATAATTCAGGTGAAATATTTGCCCTTGCTGAGCACTGGGGGTTGAGGGAGAGAAGGAATTTGGGATTTTACTGGGGAGGGAACAGATTTTATCCACTCATGAGAAGCACAAAAAAACCTGAATTTAAACCCAAAACCAAAGCCAGGCTTTGGAAAAATCCAATTTTTTTCATGGATTGGGGGCCTGGGTTTGGTTTTGGGTTCAAATTCAGTTTTTTTGTGGATGAAACAGATTTTATCCACTCATGAGAAGCACAAAAAACCTGGATTTGAACCCAAAACCCAAAGCCAGGCTTTGTTAAACCCCAATTTCTGAATGGATTTCAGGACTGAAATGTTGGAKTTCAGGGTTCAAACATTTCAGCATTGTCAGGATTTTCTCCACAAATTCTCATTAAAAACCTTTTCCCTTGAAGGATTTGCTTCTCAAATTGTGGTGGAATTGCTCTAGGAATGTTTTCATGGAATATTTTTGAGACTTTCCATCCCAAAAATCTCTTTACAAAACAGCCAAAATGCAAAAAAAACCCAACCCAGGTTGTGCTGCAAAGGATCTGAGGTCAAGGCACACAAAATGTGCCAGAATTGTTCAAATGCACAAAAATTACTGCAATGCACAGAAACCCTTGGGAATTGTGTGTGAAACTCCTTGGTTTTTATTGAAAGATCACCTTTTATTACAGAAATGTGAATACAAAAACAATGAGGAGCAGGAGAGACAGGAGCCAAGGGAACAGGAGGTTGGCAGGGCAGATAAAAAATAAAAATAGAAATAGAAATAAAAATAACAACTAAAAATAAGAATAAAAATAAAATAAAAATAACAAAAAATAAAATAAAAATAAAAATAAAGATAAAAAAAATAACAAACAAAAAATAAAATAAAAATAAAAAATAAAAATAACCACTAAAAATAAAAAAGAAAAAGAAAAATAAATAAAAATAACAAATAAAAATAACAAATAACAAATAAAAATGAAAATAAAAATAAAAAATTAAAAAATAAAAATAAAAAATGAAAATAAAAAATAAAAATAAAACTAAAACCCAACAGAGATTTGCTGCAAGCAGAGCAGAAAGTTTTGCCCAAAGAACTCAACTTACAGAGCTGAAGTCTGCAAACCCCAAGGAAGAGTCTTTAGGAGTTTTACTTGAAGAAGAGGAGGGAGCAAATGGATCTTTGCCACTGAAGGGGTCCCCAAAGGCCTTTTTGCTTGGGAACAGGTCACTGCTGTCAGCCCCAAACGGCTGGAAGGGGTCAGGGGGCTTGGGGAAATCTGCAGGGCCCAGGTGGCTGACAGGGGTGCTYTTACCTGGACAGGGGAGGGGAAACAACAACAGACAAAGAGAAAAGGAGAGAAAGAGMAGTCACTTACCATGGGCAATGCAAAACCTGAAACAGGGAATGGTGGGAGATTTTAGCATCATCCTTCCATGCTAGGGTGGGGATTTATAGCAAAAATCATGGAATTGATAGTGCAAATCAGCTAAAAGTGCTTCATTTTAAATGGATTTGTTGTCTTATATATAGCAAAATATTAATACCATCAAGATTTTTCAGTGATGTAACATTTATCAGGAATTATTGAGTGGTCACTGCCTCATTTTTCCTACTTGTTCCTTTATCTTCTAAAGCAAATCTGAACTGAGAGAACCATACTCAAAATAAAATAGATTTGTTCAGTGGTGAGACTCATTATRAAGACATTTGGTCAGGAAAAAATGGACAGGTGTGACTGTGATTTGTGCAGGATTAGAGATATTTCAGTTTAAGTTTGGGATTATAGAGGAGACAARATAAAAACCTTTGTATCACTAAAGGTTAAGTCATTTTAAATAGGATAAAAGTCACCTTAAATAGGATAAAAGTCTCCAAACATAGTYTTTGAGGACTGGCAGAAGTTTGTTTGGTTCAGTTAAATGTTCAAATTTACTCCTTCATCTTATTAKTAATTCTTCTCATTAATATTAATCACAAATCATTAATAACAACTGATTTGTTATTACAMTCTCCAAACCTGGTTCAGTCAGATGTTCAAATTTACTCCTTTATCAGACACAAATTAGTAATAACAATTAATTTGTTATTACACTCTGCAAACCTGGTTTGAGGGCTGCCAGAGATTTGTTTGTTCAGTTAAATGTTCAGATTTCCTCCTTTCTCAGACACAAATTAAGAATATGAGATTGGCAATGCTCCATTGGCTGGGAAATGCTGGATTTTCACATCACCCTGAGCCAGGCCAGCAGTTGGAACCCTCATCTGATTCTCTGATGGTTTCAGGAGAGGGTGAAGAAAAAAAGAGTTCAGAAAAAAGCACAGCAGGTCCTGCTCTGAAACCACAGCAGTTTCAGCAGTTACCCAAGTGGTGCACCCAAACCACACACAGGACTCGCTTCAGCAAAAACACACGATGAACAGAATGGTTTTACCAAGCAAGTGCTGCTCTGACACTGAACTCCACCCTGACAAAGGGCTCATCTCATTTCAGAGAGTTTGCAAAAAGAAAAAATTGAGTTTGGAGGGCTGAGATCTTTATTTCAAAGCAAACAGAACCTCAGTGCTGGGATGRAAACACAAAATCTGTCTTGCTGGATTAAAAGATGTTGAGGATGAGGTGAAATGTTCAGAGCTGTGTCAGTATTTTGTGTTTGTGAGTTTTAGCTGAGCAGAGGAGCTGGGTGAATGATGAGAGGCAGCTTTTGAAGGGCAGGCAGAGTGGAAATGGCACAAATTTTAATTCTCACTGAGTTTTACTCCAGGAAAGTTTCTAAACTGAAAACTATTCACAAGTCAGAGCTGTGCTGCAGAGGATGAGGAGTGACAGGGGTGAGTTAAATCCATGAATCCCAGGATTTGCACCTCTCCTGCTTTTCAAGGGGCAGGAGAAGCCTCAGCTCAGCTTTGTCTTGGATTTTATCACATTTCCATCTCAGTCCCAATTCACTCAGCATGTTCTCCACCCTCCTGTGAGATTATCCATGCACTGATGCAGAGYAAAACCTCCAGAAGCTGCACTTCACAAACTCACAGAAGAATTATTCCAAATTTCAAACTGACCTGAAGGTTGGTGRCATTAAACTGAATTTTCCACACAAAACCTGCAGGTCTTTGTGTTTAACAGTGGCTATTTCTGCACTGGATTTCAAACTCAGCTATTTGATGATGACATTTTTAGCCAAAAAAGAAATCCCACCATGTTTTTTGTAACAGCAGGGAGAAGTTTTCCCATGCAAAACCCCCCCGAATTGTTTTTGCTTAATATTTGCAAAGTTTGCATTTGRAAAGTTTTGCTTAAGAGGAACATCCTGACAATCTGCAGATTTCTTGAAAAGGTGAGAAGTTGTTACAGCCCAACAAATCTGCTCTGGGCAGATTTTACCCACCAGGACTGAAATATCTCTGAGAGGAGCAGCACAAACAAAGAGAACCAAACATGAATGGAATTTTTAGCTCAGGTGCTCCACCCCGAATAATTCACCCACACAACAAAGGATGAAAAACCTGGGTTTAATGYAACGGTCAGAAGGGCTGAAAAATAATAAATAAAAAACAGCTTTTCCGGTCAGGCACAAGTTTGAGGTTGATTTTTCTGACTCTGGGCTGCAGGTGAGGGAAAAAGCAAATCAAGGTAAAAGGTCCTGAGGTGCTGGTGAGTAATTCAGGGGCTGAAAAWGCTCTGAGGATGCAGCTGTGGGGTGGCAGAGAGGAATAAACAGAATAAACACTCCTGGGAGCTCACAAACTGCTCCAGACCAAAKGGCTGAGCCCCAATAAATCTGCATCATTTAAACCTAAATTAAATTAAGGGAATTATATGATATTTTTGTTTGTTTATAAACAATCCTTTATTTTGTTCTGAACTCCTGATTGCATCCACTACAGCTCACATGGCTTCTGTCTTCTAAAACTGATCTGAGTGAACACATAAAGCAAATTTCCACATGGGGACAYTGCAAGTAAAAAGAAAATGTCCACAAAAAATGATGTTTGAACACTAATTATTCACAAAATATMATTTTCTTTCAAGGAACTCAGCAAATGCACAAGACAAAGCATTCGGACTTTGGCCTGAATTCACAAAGAGGACACTGAACAAATGGTGAAGTTTTTATTTTGATTTAGCTGAGACACTGCAGACACATTTTAGGGAAAATGTAAAACTCATTTATATGTCTAACTCAAAAAAATAGCAAAGAACTCAGCTTTCTTTGCCTCATTGCAAAGTGCCCAACACCAGCTCAGTGTGCACTGCCCTAAAGATGAAAAATAAATGTAAAAAGGCCAAAGCAGCCAAAGCATGAGATGCCTGAAATTTAGAGAAGTGACACACAAAAAAAAAAGAGCTAAATTTATCAGTGGCATGAAGGAGGAGGAAGCACCAAACACAGAGGGAGGGGGCAACAGAGGCTGCTCAAAAACTGCCCTGGGGACACCCAGAAAGGRGCAGGAGGCTCCTGAAATGGTGCCAGGGTACAAAAGATGAACCCAAAAGAGGGGAATTTTCAGYTGGAAAACCTTCCTTGTGCTGGGCACCCAAGGGATGGAAATTTCTGTGGTCCCTGAGTGATTCTGGGTGATTCAGTGAGCACTGCTTGTCCATTGTGTTCAAATTTCCTTCTAAACTYTCCTCTGAATTTGGGATCTGGGAATTCCACCAGGGATGGGCTTCCCCTGCCTGTTATCCCTCAGAGCTGAGCAAGGTTGGAGTGATGCCAGGTCCTGCTCTGGAGGACACCCAGGTCCCACACTTGCTGTGGTGCTGACTGGGTCAGGAAGGAGCTCTGGTGCCTGAAGGGGTGCACAGAGGGCACAGCTCAGTGCCTGTGCCTTCTCCTTAATTAATCCTTAATTACAGCAGAGGAGGGCTCAGGTGCTGCTGGTGCTCCCTGGATACAGAGTGGTGTCCTGGGGTGACTTTTATCCCCAAATCTCTTCTGTCTGTGTTGGATTTTGTGCTCTGGACCTTTCAGGCTGGTTCTGAGAGTGGAGGGGGAGCAAAGAGAAGCAGGAGTTGGTTTTGAGGAGCTGCTGTGACTCCTGCACATCTCCTGGACTGCACATCTGCAGCACACACAGGCAGCAGGACACACATGTCCTTGGCTTTTAGTTAGTTTAGGGCAGAGAAGCCCCCTGGACTGGCTTTTTTTCCTTTTTCTTGGGACYTTTTAAACCTGCTCTGCACTGAAAAAGCCACGAGAGCACCAGGAGCCCACCAGGCCCAGGGTGGAGGGATTTATAACAAACTGAGCCAGCTGAGCTCCCACTGCAAGGACTTAATTTTACCAGCTTTTATTGTTCCATATAATCTCTTTTTCTATTTGCATCACTTTGTTTATTAAATAAACACTTTTCCCCCTCATCCTTGAGGAGATTTCCCCCCAAACCAACAGCGGGGAGGGAGTTTTGGAGTTTGGCTTCCCAGAGTGACCCCCCAATTCTGTAATTTCCACCCCAAATTTTCCCCAAAGCAGGCCAAGTGGCTTCCCTGAGGGCCGAGGGGTGCAGAAGATAGAGAGCAATGTGTCAGATGCTTGTCAGTAGTGGTTACTGGCCCTGGTTAACAGCGCTGCAGAAACCGCAATGTGGAATGCATTGGGGCTGCTCTCAAGGGAAGTGGTAAGGGTGGGGCACAAGCACCGGCTCCCACGATCAAAGCATCACAGCATTTTCCTTACAACCCAATCACTGACACCCACACAGCAGCTTCCTGTGCTTTAAAAAAAAAAAAAAAAAA